>JBCEWC010015261.1:0-13842 GCA_038996855.1 Solanum aculeatissimum
TTCTTACCTTAGACTTTTGACTTGATGATTGAGTTCCTTACTTCCTGAGTTGAGCTATTTTGAGTTGATGTTATTCTTCCCTTACATGTTTTATTCAGTCATTTTACATACTCGTACATTCCACGTACTAACGTCTGTTTGGGACTATATCATTCCATGATGAAAATACAGGTACTAGCGGTCATCAACAGGCACCCCATTGAGGACCTACTTGTAATCCAGTTGATTGGTGAGTCCTCTCCTACTTTCGGAGGATGTCATGTTTCTTTCTAGCTTTGAGTTTAGATTTGTTTTATTCTATTTTGAGGTAGTCATGGTCTTGTCATTGGCATCACTTAGTTAGATGTTTAGAGGCTTCATAGACTAGACTGTCGAATTTTGATTGGATGCTATTATTGGCTAGTTTCTTTCGTACTAGTCTTACCCAGTTTGATGGACAGATTGTTTGGCCTTTGGCCCCTTTATTATCAGTTATCATTTCTTTTCTTTAAGTATTCTTATTCATTGATGTCTTCCGCTATTAGAATGTGATTGAACGAATGTGGTGAGGCTGAGTGGTTCGCTTGGGGGCTAGCTATAGTCTCTGAGTGTCGGTCACGTCAAGGGTACCCTCCTAGGGCGTGACAGATAATTTTTCATATCGAAAGATTGTGACTTTTTCGATAAGTTGTGACTTTTTCGAAGAGTTATGAATTGTGACTTTTTTAAAATGGTGTGCTTTTTTCAAGGAGTTGTGATTTTTTTGAAGAGTTATGATTTTTTCGAAGGGTTATGATTTTTTCGAAGGGTTGTGACTTTTTTTGAAGGATTGTCACTTTTCTGAATGGCTGTGACTTTTTCCAATTATTGTTACAGGCTATAGTACCCTTTAATCAGAAATGATATGTTTTGAGTTTTTTTTAACTTCGGTTGGATTATTTAATTTATTTTTAAAATATTGAATTATTTAAGAAAAATAAATAAAAATTATGTAAGAGTGTCACGTAGGCGGGCCTAACATTCTCTTTTATATGTATACTAGATACGAAAAAGCCCGTTAACGGGTCCAATATTATGGTCTTAAATTGTATTTATACGTAATTAATCATATTCTTAAATAATAAATTAATTTAGAATATTTTTACAGAAATGTCATAGAGAGTGACAATGACATTACACTTTGAAAGAAAATTTTATATTTTTTTATAAAATTAAAAAGTAATTTATAACTTATTTAAGTTGTCACAACCAATATTAAAAGATGATCTAATCTAATATTCATTTTAATATTATGTTAGACACAAATATTGAATTGAACAAACATATGTTGGATATAAAATATGTCACACCTCCTTTAATTATATGTATTTCAAATAAAATCACGTATTTCAAATGAAATGACATATTTTATGTGGTTAACGTAACTATCTAATAGATGTTTGTGAACATCCATACAATTTTTTTAAAAAAAGAAATTGAACCAAAAATGTCTAGACACTTTAACATCATTAAAAGTGTATCATTTAAACACAATTAAGTGATGTGTCAAGAGAGTGTGCATCACACTTTCTGTAAGAGAGTGAAAGCCAAAAAGTATTTATTTATTTTTTTTAAAATCCAATTTTATTTCTTCTTGGATTTGGTATCACCCTCATACCACCACTCTTCACTCATGAGATAGAATTTGTTGAAGTAAAAAAATAAAATTGTGCTGATTGAAATATTTTAAAATTTTATTTAGCAATTAAAAATTCACACAACAGTTATTTAATTGGGGTCAAACACATATATAATCCACCTAACTTGCCTTTAATTTTTGTTTTGACACTCTATCTTGGTTATTTTATTTTAGTCATTCAACTTTATTTTTTATATACCATTTAAATAAAAAAAATATGAATTTTTTAAATTTTTATATATGCTCTTCAACTGCAATTTTGCAATTTAAAAATTGACATTCGTATGTTAGTTTTCATAAAAAAAAAATTGACAGACGAACATTGATATTTTTGAAAAAAATAATTTCTTTTTGAGAATTTCTCTGTATTTTTGCGTGAAAAATAACAAGTCAAAAGTGCGCCGATTTGTTTTCTTAAAAATATCAATAACAAACCAACAAAGTCTATCAAATTTAACGTTTCTTTAATAGCGTTATTAGCAATGAACAAGAGTTTTTCTTTTTTACTTGTATTGAAGATGAGTTCTTTTTACCCGTATTGAGTTGAACGAAAAATTAGAAAGCCAGTATTTGAGTTAAATCCAAATAGCTCGAATATGAAAAAGTATATGGGGTTATTTAATTCAATTGATTGTTTAAGAAAGAAAATTGACAAAATTTTCTTGGTTATTTTTCAAGAAAAGATATAGAGAAACTTGAAAAAATATTTTTCTTTAGAAAAATTTATCAGTTAATATTTTTAAAAGATATTTTTAAAAATAATGGACAAACGTCGATTATAAAATGCAAAAGTAAAAATAAAGAGTATAAATAAAAATAAAGAAATTACATCGTATTTAAATGGTACACAAAAATTAGAATTGAAGGATAAAATGAAACAAAGGTAAGATAGAATGTCAAAATAAAAAATAAGGACAAGTTAGAGGGGTTGTTTATTTATTTTTAATTAGTTTTTGTGTCATGTCATGACATGTGGAGCACACTCTCCCCAAATTGTTGATTTTTTGGACAAAAGTGTCAAAATGAAACATGAAAATTGTAGTTGAAGGGTTAAAATGGAACGAGGTTGAGTTGGAGTGCCAAAATAAAATTTAGGAACAAGTTTAAGGGTCTACATATGTGTTTGACCTTTTTTTAAATATTAACACATCATGAAAAAAAATATATAAAGAATTATGGATATAACTTTTTATTGAAAGATGCTTCTAGAATTATTTTTTTGCTTATCTTTCTTGGTAGATTTTTGTGAGCATGTAAAATTATTTTTTAATCCTTGATCATCATTGATTTTATATTTCTATAGAATATAATAGAAAGATGTTTCTAGGAAAAAAAAATAAAATATATATATATATATATATATTGGCGATATTTCTTGATAGATTTTTGTTAGTGTGAAATTACATTTTTACCCTTAGTCGTCCTACCTTTCACATTTCTATATAATAGAAATATGATTACAAATGTGTTGTTTGATTGTACAAGTATAATTACAAAGTTATATTAAATTTTTAAAATAAAAATTAATTGTCTAAAAAAATTTATATTTAGAAAAATGTGGGTATTTATAAATACTATTAAATTAAGTGTTATATATATATATATATATACACACATTGTCTTTTGAAAATATATTAATTAGTAAATATATGTTCTTAATTAATATTATCAAAAATTTTATTTATATTTTTTAAATTAATATATTTTAATTAAATTAATCATAGAAACAAAAAGTACAAATTTTGATGAATATTGAAAAATGCATGTTTGACAAAAATGTTAATATTATAGTAAATGTTAGTAATATTAAAACAAAAATGTAACACTTTATTCAGTAATGAATTCTACTTTAGTTTAAAATTAGAATGCTAACAAAATTATACTAATAGAAAAAATAAACTAGAATAAATTTAAAAAAATATTAAAAAAATTATATGAAATCACATGAATAAGTAAAGTTGAAAATGAGAAGGAAATAAAACAAAAAATGAAAAAAATATTTTAAGAATATTAGAATAATAAAAATAAAAAATTAAATAATAGAAAAACAATCAAAACAAAAGAATAATTTTAAAAAATTTCATAGTGTAATTACACTCAATTCCTCTCTTGCCAAAACTAAATGAATCAAAGAGTATAATTACCTAATTAATGGTGGCTTTGCCATTAAGTTTTGTTGGCTATGCTTCCATGTAGCAAGCAGCGGCATTCATTCTTCAATTAAGTTGAAGTGATAAAAATATTTCCAAGTTTTGGTCTTTCTCACTATATATATGAGTCGTAAATGGAAATCCTGCATTGCAATGGAAATCCTGCATTGTAGTTAGGCTTTACCACTTGTTTCTGAACCATGAATAAATTCTTGGAAAGATGGACAACGGCACTAAGGTTCCAATTACCCGCACACACTCAGAGGGTCCGGAAGATGTGCCAACATGCTGGGGCCATTGAAAGGATGGATGAGTCGCAAAGATTATTGGAGGGTCTCGTTACAAGTCCCGCAAATTATGTTCCATTGACACCTTTAAGTTTCTTGGAGAGAGCAGCCAATGTTTTTCACGATAGAACCTCGGTTGTGTTTGGCTCTTCAGTGAAGTACACTTGGGAAGAGACGCATTCTAGGTGTCTCAAGCTTGCTTCTGCTTTGGTTCACCTAGGGATTTCAAGGGGAGATGTGGTAATTATAATTTTTTAGATACGATTTGTTTTGGTTTAATTTAATTTGTTGATAGATTTGAATCATCGTTTGTAGGTTGCAACTCTGGCTCCGAATATACCAGCTATGCAAGAGCTGCATTTTGCAGTACCAATGGCTGGAGCGCTTCTTTGTACGTTAAATACTCGTCTTGATTCATCAATGGTAGCTCACTTGCTCAAACATTCAGAAACAAAGATAGTATTTGTTGATGAACAATTGCTCCAAATTGCTCAAGGAGCACTCCATCTTCTTTCAAAAGACAAAACAATTAAACCACCAATTCTTGTGCTAATCACTGAATCTGAGAAATTCGCTCCTAAAGTTCACGAATATGAAAATCTTTTGACAAGCGGGAGTAGCAATTTTACAATAAGATGGCCAAAAAATGAAATGGACCCTATTAGTATTAACTATACTTCTGGCACAACGTCTTCACCCAAGGGAGTTGTGTACAGTCACAGAGGTGCATATCTCAACACGATTGCTTGTTCTTGGACTAAAGGCATGGATGCGATGCCAAAGTACCTTTGGACAATTCCAATGTTTCACTGCAATGGATGGTGCATGGTTTGGGCATCGGCTGCGATTGGTGGAACAAGCATTTGCCTTAGGCATGTCACCGCAAAAAACATATTTGAAAGTATTTCACTCCACAAGGTCACACATATGGGCGCAGTACCAACTGTCTTGAGTATGATGGAAAATTATACAGCAAATGACAGGAAGCCACTTCCACATAAGGTCACAATATTAACAGGCGGATCACCACCGACTCCGCAGATCCTTTCCAAATTAGAAAAGCTTGGCTTTGCTGTAATTCACGGATACGGACTAACAGAGACTTACAGTGCTGCTACGTATTGCGTGTGGAAGCCTGAGTGGGATTCTTTGCCCGTTGAGGAACAAGCCGTGATTAAATCAAGACAAGGGGTGCAGCATATTTGTATTGAAGAAGTTGACGTTAGAGACCCTGAGACCCTGGAAAAGGTGCCGGCTGATGGAAAGGCCATTGGTGAGATAGTGTGTAGAGGGAATACTGTGATGAGTGGATATTTGAAAGATGTTAAAACAACTGAAGAAGCTTTCAAAGGCGGATGGTTTCATACTGGCGATCTTGCAGTGAAATATCCAGATGGCTACATAGAAATTAAAGACCGCCTCAAAGATATTATAATATCTGGAGGTGAAAATATAAGCTCAGTCGAGGTGGAAAGAGTTTTATATAGCCATCCAGCAGTTGTTCATGCAGCAGTAGTTTCGCAACCAGATGATCACTGGGGACAAGTACCTTGTGCATTCGTGCAGCGGAAACAAGGATTTGAAGAAATTACTTCACATGAAATAATCAAATTTTGTAGGGATCATTTGCCTCATTACATGGCGCCTCGAGCCGTCTATTTTGAAGATTTACCAATCACCTCAACTGGCAAGGTACAAAAATTCATCTTGAAAGAGAAAGCAAAAGCTTTGCCCAGTCCTGTCCACAACCAAAAACAGGGGTAATAACTTGTACGTGTGTGTACCTTTTACTGTCTGCTCCTCCTTGGAGGTCAAATTCCGATTGTTGTGAAAGTTACTAAATGAATCTATTTTATTCTAATTCGATCGAAGAAGAAAAAAATCACTCTCTGTAGGATTTGAACCTACGACATCGGGTTTTGGAGACCCACGGCATCTATCAATTTACTTTTCGCTATAAGTTATCATAAAATTAATTATGCTCAGATGAGTTATAATAATATAAATCATGTTGAGATTAGATATTGTTTGTTTGATTTGACATATTTAAAATATTAATAAAATGTTTGTTTATAAAAGTATCCTTCATTTTATTTAATTTTTTTTCTTTTCAAGCTTTAATTATTCATTATTAAAAATAAGTTTTCATTTTATTTAACATACGTGTATGCATTTTCATGATTGTGCCATGTGTTTTTAAATTTAGCTTTCATCTTATTTAATTTAAAAATAAAACCTCCATCTTATTTAGCTTTAAATAAATTTTTCATCTTATTTAATTTAAAAAATAAATTTTTCATCTTATTTAGCTTAAAAATAAAACTTCCATCTTATTTACCTTAAAAATAAAACTATCATCTTATTTAACTCAAAAAATAAAACTTCCATTTAAGTTTACTAAAAGTAAAAAAAAAAGTATTATTGAAATAATTTACATTTTAAATATATAAAATAAAACTTTTAAGTGAGTAATAAACTATTTAATTTTAAATATAAAATATAGTAGTGGAGTGGACATTTTAAGAGAAATCAAAATATAAATAAACGCAAGTATTAAGCAAATAAATTCAACTTATAATATATTCATAAATGAAAATTGTATTTATAAATTATAATTTTTAACAAAAAATATATAAAACAATGATTAGTCAAGGTTGTGAATATTATTATAAATATTATTCAATAATATGTTAATATACATAAATATAAAAGTGGTGTATAAAATAGAGTTTAAGGGGGGAAGAGATATTTTTGTTATTTTATATACTTTATCCCAGGATAAGTTATCCTGGGATATTATTCCACCTCCTGGAAGAGATAACTTATCCCATGACTAATTGTTAATCCTGAGATAAATTATCCGATCCTGTGCAACCAAACAAGGAAATAAAGACAACTAAAAAACTATCCTGAAATTAACTTCCCTTATCCATCACACCAAACGATCCCTAAAAGCCATAAGTTAAAATAATTTAACTTATTTTTATTATTTTAGCTTAAAAATCAATTAGTATATATAAATAATTTTTTAATTTATCCAAACATGTTTGAAAATTATTTTAACTTAAAATAAACCAATTCAATCAGACTCTTAATTTGCATTGTATTATCTTTTTTCGAGGAGATATATTATGTTTTAGAAGCTCTGTATGAAGCATTTGTAGCGAAATATTCTCTTAGTTTTAAAAAATAATAACCTAATTTGACTTGGCACAGAGTTTAAAAAAAAAAGAAGACTTTTTAACCTCGTGATTCTAAATTAAAATTATGATAAATGTACCAAAATGACCTTTAACCTTGTGGCTATAAATATGACGCATGAAAAGTTAAAATTAAAATTTTGTCCAAAAATTAATCTTTTTTTTTAAATAGACCCCAAAAAAAAATCCCTCTTAATATAGTCTTGAATTTATATAAAGAGACTATTCACATCACATTTTGAAAAGAAAATATTTTAGTTTGAAAAAAAAATAGGCAATGTGAAAAAATTATTATATTAGTACAAAGAGAACTCAACATGACTGAATTATTAAAACACTACAAAAAATTTGATTCTAGTACAAAGGGGACTCAAATTGCCTTTAATATTTATCTATCTAACTAGATTATGAAGGTGATTAGAAATATTAATTGAATTTTTTATTAAAAAAAATTTATAATAGACAAAATTGTTAAAGTTAATACCTTTGGTAAATCTTAATTAAATTATAATAAATAAAATTAATCAAAATACAACTAACAATAGCATAGAGATATAATATTTATTTTTATAATTTAAACAGATATAATTTTAAGTTAACATCAATTGTTACTTTTAATATTTTATCCTTATATATAGTTTTATTAATGTGAAATTTACATAAATAGTTTAGCCTTGAAATTTAATAGGCTGAAATAATTACAGTTTAAATAATTACATTTCGTAACTATAGCTATAGTAACTATATGTATGTCACGGTCCAAAAATGGACGTGATGACACTCGTCTTATCCCACCAAAAGAAGTTAGCCTAAAACCCAATTATAACAATAAAGTGCGGAAGGATAATACAAAGTGAAAATTTAACTGCAGATAATAAATCAACTTAATTAAATTTTTCCCCAAAACCTGGTTGTCACGTGCACAAGCCTCTAATATATTACAATAGATTTGAAAGAAAGATACAAGTCTCAAATGATGTTTGTCTCTAAAGTATAACAAGATCATAACTAGGAGAAGGAGGACTCGTTGAGATGATAAATAGCTACCTCACTAATCTCCACAGAAGGTCTCGGATAAGAAGAGAAAAGAGAGAGTATCACGAAGATCCGAGAGCATAACATACAAAATGTCGAAGAAAGGGGTGAGTACCAACCACACAGTACCCAACAAGCGAACTCCTAAATGCAAAGTCAAGTAATATAGAATACGGGTACTCCTAACTCTCCAACCAAACCTCCACAACTACAACCTGCATAAAAATCAGCCCAACCTAACAGTTCACAATGTACATAGCATATAGCTCAATAACCACACCAATATTTATAGATCAACAACATAAGGATCAAGTTCATCCATCATAAGTTCCAGAAATAGGCACTCAGAAGTTCATTAATGATAAGGATTTGTAATGCAATGTCAAGCATAATGATACATGTCTCACCTAGTGATACACACCCTTTGTCTCTCAGTCCGGGACCTATGGAGGACTTTTAGTCCATGCTTTCATCGCGGCGTGCGACACAACCCTCAAATCATAATATCCATTACGGCGTGCGATACGACCCTCAAATCATAGTATCCGTCATAGCGTGTGACACGACCCTCGAATTATAGTATCTGTCGCGGCGTGCGACACGTCCCTCGAAATGGTACATCCTTTTAGTTTCTTACTTTTTCTCAATTCACATAACCTTTGTCACAATCTTGTCTCAGAATAAATGCAATTAGACATGTTCACATAAATAATGAGGAGATGCCAATTTTTCTAACGATGCACAATTTACAACAACACAATCATGATACCACATCCACAATAAATCAATAAACTTTTCAGATCATTCTCGATATATCACATATCAATATATAAACAAATTATCTTTTATTATCTCTTTTTCATCATTAGGACTATTCAACAAGCACAAGTCAATCTATCATCAAATCTCATTACTTTAAACACAAACGACAGGAAAATAGGTGTATCTATATACTTAATAGGAGTCGAGAAATTCACTTGTCTCAATTAATCAATTACTTCAGAGTTTGAACCTTTTGTAATGCTTTCGAATGATCAAAATATGTTCAATTACATAATCTACATAAGAATACGAATCCAATGACACCCATATTGCTATATTTATTTTCGGCTCAAAAATTGAGTTAAAAAGTCACCCCCAACCCCCGAATTCGAATCTGAAAATTTCTTACAAATTATGTTTACCCATAATAAACTAAACTCATATGTCAAATTTCAGCAAAAACGGATCGTTATTCGACCCCCAAATCAAGATTTTATTCTAAGAACCTTATGACTATATATTTTCATAATTTGTACATGTTTCTACCCTAAAAATCCATTCATAATCTCATGAAAACTTAATAGAAAGGACGAGAATAATTATATTGCCTCTTGGAGATGAAAATCATGATTTTTCTCTCCATTTTTCTTTTGTTTTTCTTTCCTGCATCTTTTTTTGCTTTATTTGTCGTTCATTTTTTTTTTTTTTTGTTTTCTGTTCATTCTTGTTACTTTTAATTCTTTTTTTTGTTTTTAGGGTTGGGCATTCCAGATCCTTTCTTTTTATTTTTTTCCTTTTTCATTTTCTTTTTTTTGGGCATTTATTTTTTTTAATTCTTGTTTTTTTTTTCTAAATTAATTAGGTACTAAAAGTAATAAAGTTTACTAATCTATTTTAATTTATATGAACTAAGTGGTATAGAGTATTAAATAAATTATTAAATTAATCTGTCAATTAAATTAATTATCTAAAATTATCTGTCAACTAAATAACCATAAATACTGAATAGTCTAAAATTTTCAATTTAAATTTACGAAAAAGATCTTTTATGAAAAAGAGAATTTATTTTTAAAATGACCTAACTGGTCATTACATTATTCACCACTAAAAATCATGTTCGTCCTCGAACATAAAGAAGGAGAAGGAAGAATAATGGACATTACCAAAATCCTAAGTTATTATCTTCCAGAGTCAGTATTCATCTCTCGAAGTAAGCTCCGCTTTAAAACTATTCCACTAAAATCAACTATTAAGAACTGAACTTTCGAATTGAACCTTGGTAAATTTACAAATTAAGAGTGATTTTCAAGCCTCAGATCAACCCATAAACCCAATCAGAATAACCCACTAAACCATAACTAAATAATTATGATGAATCTTTTCGTTCTCACATAACGATGATAAAATTCTAAATTAATATCGATCATAATCAAAAGTGAATCTAAATCAACCATCCTACACTCTTAATACACAAACCATCATGGGTCTTGTTAAGATTTCATTCTCACAATCAAATCTTTCTTCAAGCTTAAATTATAAAATGTGATATTTAGACATTGAATACTCATTATAGAGAATCAATTTTTTTTCTGACCCAACGAAGAAAATGATCAAGTAACCACTTAGCGAGCGATACGCCCAAACATATAGAACCTCTAACAACACCATCAAAAATACTAGATCAAAAGTTGTGACTATAAATAACTCTTAAGAGTGATAGAGCTAGACCCAACATGTCTCATATTCAATACACTCATTGCCAGAACATAACTTCAACGACCAGATGAATCATAAGACTACTGGAAACTATAAGTATTCATGGTAGCTCTTCTATAAATTCACATAAGCAAAGTTGTGTGTGTAGAACCACTTGTATACTTCAACTATCCCCAAAAAAAGAGACTAAATCTGTCATAAATAAAATAATCAAGTCTACACAAGCGTCCTATCTTCCCAAGAGAAAATTGCAGGATCGGTTCACTCGATCCACCACTAAGGATCTGTCTACAAAAGTGAAGACACGAGTGAAACTAGGTGGGGAATAATACTCTAAAATATGCCCATAATGAAGTAAGTAGTCAAATAAGAATGCATGGAATCAAAGTCGAATGATATTAGATACTCCTTTTATAGTGCTCCTAGCAAACGTTTTCATTCATCTGACCCCATTTTTTTAAATTTTTTTTAGCTACTCACAACCAACCTGTCTGGTCCCTAATACAATCATACACATACTTAATTTATCAAACTTTATTCTCTAACCAATAACGCATGACATTTTACCTCATGCTCTAAGTCAAAATTTTAAGTGGGACACTCTTTTAGGCCCTTCAACAATTTAAAAAAATTAAATTTATGGCCCAAATCACATGCAAGTTCTTCCAAATGCTTAATACTCATTGTTATTCATTATTTCTTATCTTACCAATTCATATCTTGACAAATATACTAGCAAAAATGTAGACTAACAATGAAAACTTGAATCTTTATTTTAACTTGTACCCCAATTCCTTTATCTATTGATTAGCTCATAACTTAAGATTTTTAATTCATGTATCTTAACTTTTTATTGATCACCTCTTTATTAACCTTACCATATCCCTAATAAAAAAAATATAAATTTTATAAATACCATACTATTAGATAGAAAATTTCATAAATTTCGACTTTTAGTCAAATTACAAAAATTATCAATTTTTTGAAGACGAATGATACCTAAAAAAGAGTCCTGAGAATTTAAGTCTGTTGCATTAAATAAGGAAAACTAACTGACTATTAAATTGTGACTCCTTAATTAGCGCTACTTTTAAGGTAGTAGTCTAATCAATATCAATCACTTATTAATTACTCAATCTTTCACATTTAATTTGCAATTTCAATTTTTTTTGTTTTTTACTTCATTTTGAAAAATCGTCAAAATTTTCTGTAAATCCTGACGCCAAAAATTTTCCGTCTTCTTTTTCCTTTGAACATGAATTCATTCTTCTTTTTTTCTTTTTTTGTATCAGTTAACATCTTTTTATGGATTTGTCGCCATCATTCAGTCTTGATTTAACCCAATCGATTGTTGACAGTGACAATGTTCATCCACCTTCAGTAGACCCAACAGAAGAAGTTGCTCATAAAATTGTGCGTGATTTCATTGATGAAATTTTACCAGAAGAGACGATAGTGATGAAAGACACAGGATCAAATTTCAAATCTACAACCTGAAAATCACATACAAAAAAGAGGAAAAAAGTTGAAGTCATTATCGCCTGTTCTTTTTTGCCAAAGGACAAATACTTTCTTTTTTGTTTTTATATCAGTTAACATATTTTTATGAATTTTTTCAACATTAACACTTTTGATACGTGAATTTATTCTTTCAAAAATAACTACCTATTTGTTTAATGAACTTGATGCTTGTTAATTCTAACGTTTATACTTTATTTAGATACTTGAATGATTTTTTTATTTGATAAATCAGAGTAACTGTATCAAAATAAATTCATTAACATTGATACATTAATGATTAGGTAAAAAAATGATTGCATAACCCTAGTGTTGTGTATCAATACCAAAAATGCCCAAAAAATACGTATTCATCAATGTTTTAGTTTGATTTTATAAAATATTTTGACTTAATTTTGAATATCGTCAACAATAAGACTTTTGATACTTGAATCTATTCTTCCAAAAGATAACTACATATTTCTTTAATGAACTACATACTTGTTAATTTAACGTTTATGCTTTTTTTAAATACTTGAATAATTTATAAAAAAATTACTTTTTTATTTGATAACTCAGAATAACTGTATCAAAATAATTTCATTAATGTTGATACATTAACGATTAGGTAAAAAAGCGATTGCATAACCCTAATGTTGTGTATCAATATAAAAAATGTCCAGAAAACACATATCAAGGCTAAATATTGATATTTTTTGGAAGAATAAATTCACGTATCAAAAGTCTTACTGTTGACGATATTCAAAATTAAGTCGTGTATCCCAATAATCTATTTAAGCAAAGTTTCAAGTATCTAAAAATGTAAATAAGTTGAAGTATCAACTAACTTCTATATTTGAAGATACTTATACAAGATAATCTTTCAGATATCAAATAATTAAGTAATTGAATTTAAGTATCAGATAGCTAAGTTAAAGTATTATCCAAGTATCAAATTTTTTATATCTAAAATGACAAAGATTACAAATTGCCACTAAAATATAAAAATAATAATTTAAGTGTAAAAATACATAGGAAAAAAAATACAATTCGAATTTTATATGCTTACTACAATACCAATTGAAAAGTACCAAAATAAAAACTTAGCTATTCAAGATCAAAAACACAAGGCAAAGTAGTTTGCCTTTATAGTCTTAGAGGTTGTTTCTGAAAACAAAATGAAAATTTACAGACACAACAATTACGAAAGATCAATCATTCTATCACTGTCAGACTTAATGAAAACATCTCTATGTTTGTGTGGATTGTCATTTTCACTAATGTAACCTTCGCAAGCCTTATCATTACCATATTTCTTTTCATAATAGTGTGGTGTATCTCCTCCGAAGATACTCAACATTTAGTGCATACGTTGGGACTGGAATCCTGTCACTAATGTACTCAGCATAGGCAACGATCAATACCCCCACAATCCCTGCAGTGACAGTACGAAAAAGTAATATGAGACAAAAATATATTAAAAGACTATGAATTAATTGACTATACTTGATACTTGACATAATGTACTTCATGTATAT
>JBCEWC010015262.1:0-13842 GCA_038996855.1 Solanum aculeatissimum
TCCTTGAATCAAATCCCACATACCTCACAATAACCAAAGGAATTGAAGATTCAAGTGAGCAAGGTCGTCTTCCCCAAATTTCTTCAAGCTTAAAAAATAGAGGTCAAAAACAATTTAGGATTCTTCAAAGTGTATAGAGGAGGCTTATAATGGATGAATAAGGGTTTGAGTCTTGATTTAGGGGTTTAGGGGACTTTAGGATACCTAAAGGGGGCCTAGGGATTAATCAAATCACGAAATTACCATTAATGAAATGGACACTTAACTGTAAAACAGAGTCTCACGGAGGATCTACAGTGGTCGTGAAAGTTCCACACGGTCCGTCCCACTTGCCGTGAAACAACACTTAGCTTTTGCCTCGGCTCAAACTTTTGGGGGACTTTCTAGACCACTTGACGAGGGAATGCATTGGCCATGTAGCTTCACACGGACTGTGTACAGGTTTGTGGAGACACACTTGGCCCAAGAATCAACCCCCAGCCTTGGACAAGCTTCCGCCCCACTCAACGGACCACCAAACGGTTCGTTTGAGGTCTCACAGACTGTGGAGTGGTCCGTGAGCCATGCCTTGAGTTTTGGGGTGGGTCTTGGCCACCCCCAGCTCACTGGACCATGGTACGGACCCCCACATGGACTGTGGACCCTCACACGGTCCGTGGTCCTTGCCTTGGGCCATTTTTAGGGCCTATTTCCAATGTCTTTTGAATTTTAGGCGACTATTTTGGCCATAACTCACTCATACAAACTCCGAATCAAGTGAAACCAGTTTTGATGTGAAGCTAACTCAAAGAGATTCAATTTGATATGTAGAATCCCACACATTCCGACCCGTATCAAAAGTTATGTTACCTCAAAGTTTACTATTCAAACGACCTCTCTAGGCCACCAAATGATCCGTTTTGCGTTCGGCCACTTAAACTCAACCCGTGGCTACCAAAACTCAACCATGACCAGTATAACATCATACAAGACCAACCATAAGGAGTTTTTGAAAATATTTGGGTCATTACAGTAACCCTTTTTGCCATTTCCAAAAGAAACACCTCCACCTTGAATTGGTTTGAGTGAAAAATAACTTTTAACATTTCAAGTCCTATGCTTTGAGTAGGCACTATACATGTACCAACATTGGTTGTTGATTCCTTCACTTACCTATAAAATATCACTTGTTAGTCTTAGGAACCTATTTTAATTTGAGTTTACAATAAGTAGATAAGGGGTTAATTAACATTTTTCTTGTCCAGAGGGATAACACCACTTTTTTAAGCTTACAATTACTTTGAGAGTTCACCCTAGGACAAAATCCCATTCTTCTTTACTTTTTTTCGAAATATCCTGCCAAACGTTCTTCAAATATTTTCATTGCAGCACAGTTAGTCTTTAGATGACCATCTTTTTCACGGTGAGTACATAGTAGAAAATTTGACCTATTGACATTTTTTCTATGAATGGTATGAGACAGACCTTTCTTAATATTTTCTCCTTGATGAGTTAAAGTATCTAGCATTTTAGAAGAAGTAGTCCATTTAAGTAATTTAGACAACTCTTCTTTGACTCAGACTAGGTCCCTTTCTATTTGAATATTCGTTTCTAGTGCCATAGCTAATTTTGTTTCAACATAATTAAGACTAGCTTCAATCTCAAGATGCAAGTTGCTAGTCTTTTCTTTCCCTTATTGATAACCCTTTGTCTCTTCAATTAATATTTCACAAAGAACTACATTTTCTAATTACAGATCTATAACATATTACTCTACTTCAGATAATTGAGAAACTAAAGCAATTTTTTCATCTTGAACAAGATCTAACAGATTATTTAACACATCTTCTCCGTAGTTAGCTCAGTAATCGAATCAGTAAGAATAACAACTAACTTCCTCAACTTCTTAATAGAAAAAATCTGCAAATTTTAATAAAATCAGATAGGATTACCTTTTCCTCAGGCTCATAATCATCTTCAAACTTTGTCAAGAATGCAAAATATTTATTGAAGATCTCATCATCTTCCTTCTCATCCATCAAGGAAGCATCCTCTAGGTGCTCAAACTCTTCTGACTCACTAGAGGAATTTCCTCAAATAGCAAGAACCTTCTTCACAACATAGTGTGCTATAGCTTTTCTTATTTTCTTGTCAAGAACCTAGTCCCTTGACTTGTCGTTGTTTCTTCCAGCGTTGACATGATCTTTGTTGTCATGATCCATGCCTAGGGCCTAGACGTGACATAGCGAATGGAAAAACTCGAAGGAACCAAAAACTAGCCTCTTACATATCATTGGCACATCCTTGGTTGTGGAAGCTTAAAAATCAAGGAGTAAGCAAGTAGCAAATAATTCTAGGGAAACAGGACTTTGGACTCAAGCTATGGGGATGCTTAGGAAAGAGGATTTGCATGATTCACATAGCAAATAATGTCTAAGGGGCGGGTAAGTAGGACTCACGCTATGGGGGTATTTCTGCGACATAGGACTTTCATCTCTTCAACATAATAAAAAAAGCATAGAAGGGGATAAAGGGACTAAGGGAAGTCTTGCATAGAATATAAAGACATAAAAGGAGTCGAGCTCAATACATAATAGTCACATCCAACAAAATCACTACCATGACTGGAACGGGGGACAAGACATGTTTTTGGGCTCCCCCACAATGAGTAAATATTCATAAATACATAAGACTTAATTAAGAATAAAAGTAAAGTGGATGTTGTCCCCGTAATGAAGAACTCACCAAAGAGGTCTTCAAGTAATCCGGCTAGCCAAGTGAAAAAGGATGAATAAGATCTCCAGTCCCTACAAGGTGAGAGCATGTAAGCAAAAAGAGTATGCATTATACGGGGTGCAATGCAAGCAAAGAAACATAATATAACATTACAAGATGCATAACCATAATCAATAGATAAGAGATCAATATGACATGCATGGATAGTGCTTAAGTCAAAAAATATATAGAGGTAAATAAACTTGCATAGCATACATACGTATGTGGGAGGAGACCGTAACCGACATATAAGACTAAGCGAGCTACTACGTGGAATTTTGATGCTTGACCGCCCGTCAGAAAAGAGGTGATCTACTTGCCAAGGTAAACAAAACTTGATCCCATATAATGGGTAAACTTGACCTAGTTGGATCCACCAGTAAAAGTCCCGTTTAGGGAGTTTTACATGAACCTATGGTGACACATAGTTAAGAGATCAAGGCTTTGTATAAGGTCCCCTTAGGTTGAGCCCCCACCTTAAGCCTCATTCGGTGGTAAGTATAGTCCCACGGAGTACTGATCATAAATATTATTATAACTTAAAAGACTTGTAAAATCGTGATAACATAGCAAGAGTAGCTCATTCATATACTTGACCTGTACAATTGTGCATAATCATTACACTAGAGGGTGAAACATTTCGTGAACTTGACTTCTTCTTGTGAATATTGGTGAGTATATGATGGTATAACACTTATCATGATTGACCCCCTTCATGTTGGAAATATTCATTCTTAAGAGGGTAGAATATAGCATAAGGAGTCAATATTTTCTTATAAATCATAGGAAATTTTCATGAGTTCAATACATTCTTAGGAGTCCACATAATTATCATCTCATGCTTTTTTTGAAAATCATGCAATAATCTTTATCATGTAAATTTAGTCAAACATGGTGGGAGAATGCATATATACTCAAAATCATGCAATTTAATAGTATAACTCATGGAGCATATAAATCCATTTCACTTGGAGAATTGAATCAACCAACCCACTAATGTAGTAGAAAGAAACCCTAATTTAATATCATGAAATTCATCTTAAAACTCATCATCTTTATAGTTCATATCATGCATGGGTTCAAGAATCATAATCCAAATCATGGAACAAACCTTTAATAAATATTCATGCATAAATAGTCAATACTTGAAGAACCCAAACTTAATTTTTGTACATAATGCATAATATGGTTTTACCCATAACCATCATAGCCTAAAATCATGAACTTCAATAAGGAGAAGAGGATTGGCTTCATGGATGAGAGAATTCCCATGAATGAATCCCACATACCTTGCTTGATAGGAGGTGGAAAAACCTTGGAGGAAATGGTGAGAATCTGAAACTCTAGCTTGCTTCTTATTTGAAATGTTGACAAGATATTGAGAGTTCTTGGGAGCTTGGAGAAGCTTGGTTTTAAGAGAAAATGGAATGAATTAGGGTTTTGGGAGCTGATAAAGGGATCTTAGGAGGGGTAATACGACATGGTTTAAGTGTATAAGAGTAAAAAAGGTGACATTTTCCCTTTTTTAAAACTTGGTCGGATTGGTCCACGAAACCCTGATTACGGGGTCATGGGCCAATCCACGAGTCGTGAAACCCTCTCGTGGATCAGGTGTCCTCCAAACATGGGCTAATGGAATATTCAATGAACTCCCCACAGGACCCGTGAAACTTTACACGAGTCATAATGTCTCCAAGTAAACCACTCATTTCCTTACACAAATTTTGGCCCTTAAGGTCCCTTTCATGAAGTGAGTCCACGTAAAACATTCTACAGCTCGTGCTTGAGGTCTCGTCAATCATTCTATTGTCCCCTTAAAATATCCATTTTTCACTACCATTTCTATAGGTCCATCCACGAGTCATGGATCACTTCACGGGTTGTAGACTATCTCGTGGAATCAAATCTCAAGGTATTTTTCTGCTGTCAACATTCCCAAAGTCTTCAAACATGAGCGGTATTTCAATATCTCCATCTTGGGAGCATTCTTCCTCGAATAAGGTAAGATTAGCTTGAATGGAGTAGGAAGAGAAACCATATCATGATAAAATGCTAAAATGCAACTCAATCGTAAACTTCGTAAAAACCATTAAACTTATACATCAATTACCATTCAAAAATCAGTTTCATGATCATGCATGCACGCAACAAGAGCACATGGCTAAAATTCATGACTTGCCATCATAGACATGATTTAGATTTATACCTTAGGCTTGAATAGAGCGGAAGAGATACGAATATTACTTTTTCATGTCCACTTCAACTTCCCATGAGGCACTTTTGGCTTGTTCATTCTTCCAAATAACCTTGACGGATGCCACACCTTTGTTTCTCAATCTTTTCACTTGCCTATCTAATATTTCCACTGGAACTTTCTCATATGTAAAATTTTATTCTACAACACCTACAACGTCCAAGGGTGCAATAAAATTCAGGTCACCTACAGACTTTCTCAACATGGATACATGGAAGACTGGATGGACCATGCCCAACTCTTTAGGAATTCCAATTCATAGGCAACCTTACCGACTCTCCTCAAAATTTTGTATTTTTGAGCCATCCTCAACCTTTCCCTAATCAATCTCACCTTCTCCCAAGATTCCATAACCAAATCCGGACCTAGCAAGTAAACTTTCCCCACATCAAACCACCCAACCATAGATCTATAATGCTTACCATAAAGAGCTTCAAAAGGAGCCATTTCGAGGATGGAGTGATAGCTATTGTTGTAGAAAAACTCGATAAGCGAAAGATGATCATCCCAATCACCTTTAAACTCCAAACCACAAGTCCTAAGCATATCCACAAGAGTTTGAATTGTCCTTTTAGCTTGACAATCAATTTGAGGATGAAAGGTCGTGTTAAGCTTAACCTTGGTATGATTTCCAAAAATGAGAAGTGCATTGAGTACCTCGATCCAAAATGATAGACAATTGTACCCCATGCAATCTAATCAATTCATGAATGTATAGCTTGGCATAGTCTTCGGCACCATAAGTCGTTTTAACTGGTAGGAAGTGAGCCGACTTTGTCATTCTATCAATAATAACCCAAATTGAGTCAAAGTACTTTCTAGTCTTTGGAAACCTAATCACGAAATCCATGTTGATCTCTCCCCACTTCCAAGTGAGGATATCTATGTCTTGGGCTAGGCCACCCGATAATGGAGGATTCAACAAAGAAGTCTTCAAGTAATCCAGCTAGTCACATAAAGGAGGATGAATAGGAGCTCTGATCCCTACATGGTGAGATCATGTGGGCAAAAGAGTATATGTTAGTACTTGGAATGTACTAAGTATGCGGGGTACAATGTAATCAAAGAAACGTACTATAACATTACAAGATGCATAACCATAATCAATAGATAAGAGATCAATATGACATGCATGGATAGTGCTTAAGTCAAAACATGCATAGAGGTAATTAAACTTGCATAGCATACATACGTATGTGAGAGGAGACCATAACCGACATATAAGACCAAGCGAGCTACTACTTAGAATTTTGATGCTTGATCGCCCATCAGAAAAGAGGTGATCTACTTGCCAAGGTAAACCAAACTTGACCCCATATAATGGGTAAACTTGACCTAGTTGGATCCACCAGTAAAAGTCCCATTTAGGGAGAATAACATGAGCCTATGGTGGTACATAGTTAAGAGATCAAGGCTTTGTATAAGGGCCCCTTAGGTCGAGCCCCCACCTTAAGCCTCATTCGGTGGTAAGTCTAGTCCCACGGAGTACTTGACGTAATCATAAATATCATTATTTTTTGAAAGACTTGTAAAGTTGTGATAACATGGCAAGAGTAGCTCATTCACATACTTGACCCCTACAAGTGCGCATAAGCATTCCACTAGAGGGTGAAACATTTCGTGAACTTGACCCTTTCTTGTGAATTTTGGTGAGTATATGAGGGTATAACACTTATCATGCTTGACCCCCTTCATGTAGGCAATATTCATTCTCAACAGGGTAGAATATAACATAAGGACTCAACATTTTCTTATAAATCATATAAACTTTTCATGAGTTCAATACATGCTTAGGAGTCCACATAATTATCATTTCATGCTTGTCTTGAAAATCATGCAATAATCTTTATCATGTAAATTTAGTCAAACATGGTGGGTGAATACATATATACTTAAAATCATGCAATTCAATAGTATAACTCATGGAGCGTATAAATCTATTTCACTTGAAGAATTAAATCAATCAACCCACCAATGTAGTAGAAAGAAACCCCAATTTAATATCATGAAATTCATCTTAAAACTCATCATCTTCATAGTTCACATCATGCATGGATTCAAGAATCATAATCCAAATCATGAAACAAGCCTTCAATAAATATTCATGCATAAATAGTCAATACTTGAAGAACCCAAACTTAATTTTTGTACATAATGCATAATAGGATTTTACCCATAATCATCATAACCTAAAATTATGAACTTTAATTAGGAGAAGAGGATTGGCTTCATGGGTGAGAGAATTCCCATGAATGAAGTCCACATACCTTGCTTGATAGGAGGTGGAATAACCTTGGTGAAAATGGTGAGAATCTGAAACCCTAGCTTGCCTCTTGATTGAAATCTTGAGAATTCTTGAGAGCCTGGAGATGTTTGATTTTGAGAGAAAATGGAACGAATTAAGGTTTTGAGAGCTGATAAAGGGATCTTAGGAGAGGTAATACGACATGGTTTAAGTGTAAAAGAGTAAAAAAGGTTGGTTTTGCCCCTTTTTAAAACCTGGTCGAACTAGTCCATGAAACTCCAAATACGGTCGTGGACTATTCCATTAGTCGTGAAACGCTCGTGGATCAGGGGTCCTCCAAACATGGGCTACTGAAACTTTCAATGAACTCTCTACATGACCCATAAAAATGTACATGAGTCATAAAGTCTCCTCGTAAACCACTCCTTTCCTTAGACAAATTTTGGACCTTAAGATCCCTTTCACGAAGTGAATCCACGAGTCATACAACATTCTACGGCTCATTCTTTAGGTTTCGTAAATCTTTCCAGTGTCCCCTTAAAATGCCCATTTTTTATTGCCACTTCAATGGGGCCATCCACGAGTCGTGGATCACTTCATGGGTCATAAATTGTCTCATGAAACTGAATCTCAAGGTATTTTTCTGTTGTCAACATTATCAAAGTCTTCAAACATGAAGGGTGCTTCATTTGTACTCTATCTTGTGCGGTTGACATTCTCTGATAAAATTCCCAAACTTTCCACATTTGTGACATAGATCATTAGTAGTAGCAACTGTGCTAGGATTTCCTTTTTTCTTGAAGCCTTCATGTTTCCTCACAATATTTTTGTGATGTATGCCATCCGATCTTCATCTTCTTCAAATTCTTTACCTTGTGTCACCTTCAGAGACAATGACTTGTCCTTTTTAGCAGCATCATTTGCTTTATTCAACTCATAAGTTTGTAGATTACTAATCAAAACATCCATAGTAAGTAAGTTAAGTTCTTCACCTCAATAATTGGATCAACCTTACTGGCCCGAGACTTGAGAAGAATTTTGAGGATCTTCCTTACTTTCTTTCTAGGATGAATAGGTTCATCCAAGCATCAAAATTCGTTGATAATGGATGAGAACCTGGTATACATATCATGAATGGATTCTCCTTCTTTCATGGTGAAATTTTCATACTGAGTAGTGAGCATATCCACCTTAGACTCCTTCACTTGCCTAGTACCTTCGTGAGATGTACGCAAACAATCCCAAATCTCCTTTGTTGACTCACAAGCAGAGATCTGATTGTATTCTTCAGCTGTAATTCCACAAATCAATAACTTCTTCACCTTGTAATTCTTTTCAATCTTCTTCCTATCCGCATCAGTGTATTGTTGTCTATTCTTAGGGACTACTCGAGTGATTTCTCCATCCTTCACCTCCAGAGTAGGTACATGAGGACCATCAAGCACAATGTCCCACAACTCACTTTCTTCAGCCATGAGAAAATCATGCATATGAGTCATCCACCAACTATAAAATTGCCTATTTAAATGAGGAGGTCTAGTAGATGACTAAACTTTTTTCAGATTCAGTGGAGCTGGCATTTCTTCTTCAGGATCCCCTCTAGGTGTTAACCTTTTAGAGATTTCTTTCTCTGATGCCAATTATAGTAACATACGTATCTACTGAGTGTTTGGGGATCAAGTTTCTCGTCAGAACAACAGTCAATAAAATAGAAAAAATAGTAAAGCAGCAAAGTAAAATCACATAAGAGGTTTTATGTGGAAACACACTAGCTCAACGGAGGAGAAAACCATGACTTGTACTCATAGGATTTCAACCCAACTCCGTTAACCTCAAAGGAGCAAAGTTTTTATTACAAACTTTTGCAATCAACAAATTCAACTCTAAATCCCTTTCCCCTCACTATGATAACTCTTCCACAGGTTCGTGCAACTAAGTAGCTACTCCGTTACTCACTAAATCTAGCAAACTAAAACTTTAACACTCACCATAGCTAACTCTAGCTATGAACTCAACAATGAAGAGTAATGGCTTGCTGATTATCACATTACTTTATAAACTAGGAATTGATTTACAAGATGCAAGCACTCATTAAGAACAATGAAGTACACAAAGTAAAAACAACTCTAATTTTTCTAAGTGTACTACTCGAGAGCCTCACCAAGAACACCCACTCAATGTGTGTAGAAACCCTCAAACTTTCTTCTCAAGAAAGGTTGGAAATATATACCCAACATCAACAATATTTGGAGCACTTTTATTGTTTAGACAACTGTTGCAGAGCATGCAGACACGCACCAACAAATAACAGACTGCTAATGCACTGTTTGTCGGATGTCGCTTTCAGGTTCACAACACTCATGAGATAAGGTTCCTCATATGTTCCCATGGTTTGTTAAATTATCAAAATCTCCTAACACCAGAATGTATCCCTTTCATCCTAATTTATGTGGTATTCTTTGACTTGACATGATACTTAAGAAAACAGAAATACTTTTGAAACTTAGACTTTTGAAAATTATGGCCTAAAATAATACTTAAATATTTGTGCGGTTGATAATCATTTCATTAAGGATAAAAGGGAAATTTGAAAGTTAGGTTCTTTCCAATGAGAGAAAGGTAACACTCTTTTTGGGTAGAGTAAAAAGGAATGGGTGTCACATAAAATGGTATAGAGGGAGTATATTTTTCTAATGACTGTACACAACTTAACAAAGAATACACATGCAACACACGTGTCCACAACTAGTATAAAAAATGGCCCAATATATCATATATGCGTGCAATGCACATGCCAAGAAATTAGTAATTCTTCTGTCCTGTTTTGTGTGACACCTCTTTGTGTTTAGTCCTTACCAAAAAGAACTTCAGTCTAATATAATTAGAAACACTTTAACTTATTCCTCTTTTACCATGCTACACAGATATTTAAAGATTATTTTATACCACAAATTTTAAAAGTCTTCTTTTTTCTTAAATATCTTGTCAAATTAAACGGTGCTATATAACATGGGATGGAAGGAGTAATATTATAAATATAGAATATATATTAAATTAAATAAAAAAAATTCTGGGCATATTATACTCTCTCCATTCAATTTTGTGGTTCTAAATTAAAGTTATGTCAAATGTACCAAAATATCATTTAATCTTCCGTCCTTAAACATGCCACGTGAAAAGATGAAATTAAAATATTGCATAAAAAGGAAAGGAGTCATTCTTTTTTAAACGGATTAAAAAGAAAAAAATATTTCTTTTATAAATGAAAAAAATAAGAATTGAACATTCAAATTAAAAAGTTCGTGATTTAAGATAGTAAATATAAAATAGATAGATGGAAAGAAGATGTAGATATATAGGCTACCAATAAATAAGAGTTGCTCCTGAGGAGGGGAACATAGGTATTGGAACAGTGATATCAAGCAGATAAAAAGAGTAACACCCCCCCATTATTATACCCATCCAAAACAAGTTGGTCAAAAAGAGTAATATTCCTGAAAACATCAACGTATTTTTATAGAATACAAAGGTTTTAGGAGGTTTTTAAAATTAAAACACAAAAGACTGAAAACTCTAATTAATAAAGTCACTATATAAGAAGATTTTATTAATTGTATGTCCAATATCTTTCCTATAACATTTACATCATGCTTTTGGAACTAGCTAATTAAAGCTGATTCCAATACTTAACCCCGTATCCCTTGATCCCAAAAAAAAAAACATCAAAAGGGTAGGAAAATAGTGAAAGATAGTGATAATACTCCAACAAACAAAGCTTTGGGTGATGTATTTTACACATTATTTTCCGTATGCATCATTTCTTCAAGTCTGAGCCGCTCTTTAACTTGGGAAATATAGTTTGTAGCCTTGTCATCAACGTTCTTGTCGCTGCCATCACCATAAACTTTGCCTTCAGCAGGGGTCACAAATAAATTAGCTGCTGGTTTTGTGAAAATCACCTTTGGCTTTGGCTCAATTTTATTATTTTGAACAATTTTACCAAAAGACAAGGTGAATTTAGTTGTCTTGAAGCCCCCTTGCTTGCTGCTTCTTTCAACCTGCATGATTGATGCTACTAGTTTTCTAAACCAAGAAACTGATTGAAGTTATTTGGTATTGATGATGATGAAGCTAGCGGGACACATTTATATAGACAAATGACAAGGCAGTTGAACGGTAAATTATTTAAACAAGAGCATCTTCAAAAGTGGTGGGTGTTTTGTGGTTTCAGATAGAGATGGATCTCCATGGATAGTGATGTGGTCCCTAGTATACAGTTTAGACTGATAATGATCGCTTTTATATTGATTCCCCTCAATAGCTGGAATATTTTTGTTTATTAAATAAGGAGACCTTCGAATGTTGTATTTTCCTGGATTACATAAGATCTGAGGATTAGATTACTATAGGTTCAGTAATCGATTCCAAAGTAGAATATTAACAAGTGCTAGATTTTCCTTTATGAATTTAATAAGATATTCACCAAATTATTTAGTAGTTTTGTGGTGGACACCTACACAAAAGCAGTAATTATTATGATAGAAATAAAAATTGTTGAAATATTCAATTGATTTATATAAATCATAATTATATATGTACATTTATAGTTCTTTCATTTGAAAATTTGACAAAAAAGAACATTACATGCCTATTGTATAAATATAATTGTATCACATATAATATCAATACTAAATTCAGTGAAGGAAATTTTAAAAATAAATAAATAATAGTAGTACAAAGTATTATACTAGGACAAACTATTTTCTAATAACTACAAAGAAATTACAAAAGAATGTTTTACCTCTGACCACAAAAAATTACAAACAAAAAAAAATTCATTCCCTAATATTTTCATTTTTTCATACGCCATAATATATATAGTTTTTAGTATTCATGTTTTTGCCTTTTAAAATTCACAATGTATATTAGCAAATTATATGAAAAGTTGCAATTACAACCACTTTTGCAATGTGTAACACCATTATTTTGGTTAATAAAGACCCTCTTCAATGATATTGGTAGAGTAACTCTAATCTAACGTGAAATTACAAAATAAAAAAAAATAATTCAAAAATACACATTTAGATTTACTAATTAAACTTCTCTTTTTAAATTATTATTAAATATTTTATTAATTAGATATTTTATAATTAGTGTAGGGGTAAAATGGTAATTCAACTTTAATGGTTGAAGTTTCCCACTTTTAAGAATATATATAATATATAATAATATATATAATATATATATATATATATATATATGTGTGTGTGTGTACCTCATCAGGTAACAAATATTATAAAGAAAAATGTAATTTAATTATGAACTTATGAAAAGATAAATAATTCACTACAAAAGTACTTTTGATAAAATATTTATTAATAATAATCCTATATATCATGATAAATTAGAATTATCCTTAGCAGCTGTAGAGTATTTTCTTTATTCAAATAAGAAATAGTCTATTAAATAAGGAAAAATCAAGAGTCTTTCCACTGCTAGAATTTCTTACTTTCTACTTTATTTTTATATATTTTAAAAGTTAATATTATAAATATAATTAAATAATTTTTTAAAAAAAATGATGAAAAAACGATTTTGTCTAAAAAGAAGTATTTTAATGAAGGGCAAAAAATTCAAACAACATTTCTAAAGATCTTCACACTTTTAATATAGTATAGATATATATATATGATGATATTTAACTTAAGACCATAAATTTTTTTAAACAAAATTCTTAAATTCCTTATCGAGTCACCAAGTTAAGTGTTGATATGCTTGCTAGACTAGATAATTGAGATGTCAAAAAGAGAAGAAGAAATGTCGGTAAAATGGATTGCTAACTACCAGAGCGTACCTAGCGATGCTAATTGGAGGTTAGCGAATCCTAAAGAGATAAATAGTGGTCCTGTTTGCAGTTTTTTTTTTTGGTAGTCAAAACCTTCCCCATTTCCCATTTTTTCTTTATTTTTGGAGACAGTTGGCCCTTGTCTTATCGAACCACAAGCTAATTTCCTTTGAAGTGATGCTTTACAATGTTCAAAAGTTCAAGGTATAGGATACAAATTTCAGCATCTCAATTCAGAGAATAATTAAAGAACACAAAAGAGAGAATCATAATGAAGAGAATATAGAATATATAGTCAACTCATATATCACAAAAGTCTACCTCCCTCCCTCCCTTCTAGAACAGCCTTAATGAAGATACTAACCAATTCCACAGTTCCAACTAAATTTCATTTGTTAATTTGGAATTACTATAAAATTTTCACTAGCTGATTAATTTCTTTTATAGTCCGAAATTAAATTACGAAGGTGCCTACGACAAACCCCCAATAGGCAAATCAAACCCATAATAACATGAAAAAAATAAAATTTTAAAAATTAACTAAAGCAGAAGCAATAATAATAACAAAATAGGACCCTAACACATATGTATAAAAAAGGTACAAAATAAATAGAAAGGGTCCAAAAGGGATCGACAATGACGAACACAACAACCACAAAATCATGAACCCGACTCACTGATATAAGAGAATCTAAAGTACAAAGATGAAAGTATACAAAACATGTCTATCTAATAATATATATA
>JBCEWC010015263.1:0-13842 GCA_038996855.1 Solanum aculeatissimum
TCTAACGCATTATATTTTGGGAGATATGGTCTGATACATTTGACCCAAATTTAAGAAGGATTTCTTAAAGAAGCTTATGGTACTTTTTGCCAAACTTTTTATTGCAACTTCCTTGACTCCAAAATATAACATATGAACTTTGAGATATTAAAATACCCCCTAACAATCCATTATTATAAAATTATGCACTCTTAGTCCCATCGGATAAGTGAAACTCAATTCAAAACTTCAAAAAAAGGGTGAGATGCTACTTGGGCCATCTCTCTAATCCCAAATATGCATGTAGGGAATTCCTTTGACTTAAAACTTTAATCCCTTGATATTATCATCTATTTGTAGCCTTATTACCCTTAGGTTCTATCCAAAGTCATATATTCCTTATACAACACGCCACAATATGCATATTCTGGAAGACGAGAAACACGGGGTCTCACATCATGCACCGGTGTAAGGATAAGAGACCACATTCAGTCATATTATGGAATCATGTAATTTATGTCCTTTTTGTTACTTTACCTTTCTTTATTTACATCTGTGCACAGTATCTAATACAAATGACAAGCTGATCAGTGGTAAATAAATATTGAGATCGACCCATGCTCGACTTTTCTTTCACCCTTAGATACCCCCCGTAATATGGGATCGACCCATGCTGGGTGATTCTTCCACCCCTTGGATACCACCCACCAATATGAAGTTCAACTTATATCTTTCATTTACTTTTTGGATCATTCTTTTGGTGGTAATAATTGATGTCGCTCAAGCCACACCTTCTTTTTTAGGTAAAGCAGTCATTGTCAAGTAATTAACTTAACCGAGGTTAGGATTGATCCCTCGGGGAATATGGTAGACTCAAGAGTTAATTAAATGTAAGTTTGGAATGATTAACCTACTGATCTCCCAAAAAAGGGGGGTTTTGCAAAGTAAAATAACTAAAATAAATGAATACAGGTGATGAGAAATCAATAGAAGAGCTAACTAGGGTGATGTGTTCCCCATGAATCCCTAACTTAGTATTATCTGATAAACGTAACCTTTTCCTTTGTGTAGGTGTAGGATAGTAAGTTAGGTTTATCTAAACCTTTGATGCAGCGAATATGTAAATTTCATTGTGGAACTTGATCCATCTCGATGATGTGACATTACTAACCCTTACTTTTATCCCAATACAACCTCCCCTTGATCTTCTTTTGTTGATTAGATGAAAACATCTCAATCGAATCTTGTTAATTACCTTTTTTCCTATTCATTACTTCCTTGATCTGACAGGTAACACTAGGCGAGTTCTAACATAGGCCTCTGTTAAAAAGTAGTTAAAGTGAAGAGGATTAATTAATAACACCTAAAACACCTTACAAGAATTACACAATATTTGATTTTACCTTGTTGATTCTTCATGGTTCCCATAACCCTAGTCGTGGATTTAGCAATGCATAATCAGTCTAAATGCAGAAATTATGAAGTAGAAAAACATAATTAAGCACTTACACAGATGAATTAAGAATATAAAATCCCACTCTTTAATTAAAATCACAAAGGTTGAATAAAGAACACACTCTAATTGTTTTCCTCTCAAAAATATGTTAAATCCTAAGTGTATCCTCTAAAACTTTGTTCAAACTTCGTGACTACATAAAACTTAATGAAAAATAACCTAAAAGCCTACTTATAATGTGTAAAATACAAAACCAAAATAGAATAGGAAAACTATGTTGGCACCATCTACGAATGGGTTCATGACTCGTGCTTCACTCTACGACCCATACATCGGGGTTTTGTGGATTGTAACTGAAATCTGGAGACTACTTCTATGAGACCTTTCTACGGGCTATGTAAGATTCTATGGCCCATAAAAGGTTTCGTTTGATGACTTTTCAGAACTTCTTCACTTTCTAATCCTCAGGGCACGAACAAACTCTACGACTCGTTGATCAATCTACGACTCATTTGCTTCTCATAGAATTTACTTTAGAAATTCACCTTTCATTTGAAATTGACACGAGACCCCTTCTACGGCTCGTTAACCTTTCCATGACCTGCAAGCAGTTTCGTAGATTCTCAGATTCTGCTGTTTCAGCCCACTTCATCCAAATATCATGCCAACACTGAAATCATGCAAAACCAACACAATCAAACCTAATAACATCGCTTTGAAAACACACAAAATTCTAAGTTTTAAGCATCAAAAGTGTTGCAGTTCAATAACACATCAACACCCTCAACTTAGAATTGTTTCTTGTCCATAAGTGACGGACTCAATCTAGATAAGAAGTATAGAGACATATAGACTTTAACCCAATGGCATACACTTTATCAAAATCTAACACAGATACCCACACTTCTTTTCAAATACACAATAGATAGTTATCCAACAAACCAATGCAGACCAATACATCCAACAGTGCAACTATGATAAGTTCTGCAACCATAAACAAGCAACACTCATTGTCTTAGTCAGACATCAACAATGCAATACAAGTGCCCTCACAAAAAGAAGTCTTATTCCTCACTCAGAATGATATATTAAAATTTAGTACTTGGGATGATACTACAACACACACTCTCACAAACGGCATTCAAATACTGTGACCAATACCATATGCTTGCCCCTATGCTCATTATTGACACCTTCAACTAGTTGGACTAGGATTACGTTAGGACTTTCTAGTCCTGTAACGTAGGCTCAGAGGGCTTTAGTAGGATGCTTTAGAAACATAGTAACTAACGACCAACCTTGACACAACGTTTTTCTCCACTTTTGCCCTACCAACCCATATTTTCTTTTATTCCCTCTTTTTCTCTCATTCTGAATTATTCAGGATGCTTTAGACTCAAAGTTTCACAGTGCTTTATTTTTCATGATCTTTTTCTATCTAACACACTGATTAGGCACCTCTCTCTCTCACTTTTTTCTTTTTTTACACACTTTTCAAATATTTTGTTCCCTTCTACTGTGTCACTAGTTTCTCCGTTCTTTTATGATTTTCCTCCCACTATCCACCCTCAACTTAGGCTTTTCGCCTTAATTGAGGTGCACAATATCCATCCACAGAACCAGGGCCACTTTTGGTAGCCACCCTCAACTTAGGCTTTTGGCCTCAGTCCAGATGCACAATGTTCAAGGAAGGATCAAGGCCAAGTTTTGGACTTGTAATTTATCCAGGCAAGGTAAATTGGGCATTTACAAAGAAAGAGGTCAATTTTAGGCTCAAACACAAGGATCAAGGGATATATAGCATATTTGGTCGGTTATTTCAAGCTAAGTGGGCTTGTTAAGAACAACAGCCTAAGATCCTTTCCTAACCCACTAATTTATAGTATTAGTCAGAGTAACAGGGCAAGTTTTGAATTGAAATACAGTACTAAATAATGCAATTAAGCTCATTCACACATGACACTACTTACATGTTAATACAGACTATTAGATCCTATTTTTTTTATCACAATATAGCCTAACTTATTATAACAAGCACTGTCAAACAACTAATCATGAAAGGTTTCTATCAAAACTGACAAATCACAAAATTTGGTGGGTATCAATTTTAAACAAAACACTACTATGCCATGGATATACATGTTGTATACTACTAATACTACCTAAACATCCTAAAAATGTCGGTTCAACAGAAAAATAAATATCCACAGGAAAAAACAACACTGGGAAGAAAACCTTTTGGATAAAAAATTGGAATAGCTATAGGCCAAGGCTACTCAGACTTCACTAAGGTCGATAACTACCCACACCCCATAAAAAAAGTTGTGCATTTTCCCCAATGCACATATAATAGAAAAAATAAAGAACTGGGGTCAAAAGACCATACCTGGGCGCCGAAGCGCCTCAATCATCTTGGGATGCCTCCCAAGTAGCGCCTGTTGGACTCCGACATTAACACAGAACACATACTTTTACTTGGAGTTTGAAGCAGTTGTAATCAAGTATTTAACCTAACAATGGTTAGGATCGTTCCTAACTAAGTGCTCTTGGATACTTGCAACTCTTTTCTAGTGTGTAGGTGCAGGACAGTAAGTTATGTTCTCCTGATCCCTTGATCCGGCAGATAGGTGAATTTCATCACATTACTTGATTCATCTCTATAATGTTTCTTTACTAACCCTTACATTATCCTAGTACAACTATACTAAATTTAGTTAGATTGATTAGTTGAGAGAAATTGATCAACTCTTGTTAGTTAACTCTTTTCCTATTACTTACTTCCTTGATTTAGTAAGCATTAAAAGTGTTGTATTTTGGCAGCACATCAACACCCTCAACTTAAAATTATTTCTTGTCCTCAAGTGACGAACTCAATCTACTTAAGCAGCACAGAGATACAAACATCAACCCAATGGCACATACTAGATGAAAATCTCAACAAATACCCAAGTCTCTTTAAAACACATATTAGATAGTCATCTAGTAAACCAATGCAGACCATAATATCGAACAGTGTAACTATTTCAAGTTGTACAACCTCAAAGAAGCAACATATCACTAATTGAGTCAAGTATCAACAATGCAATGTTGGTGCTCTCACACAAAGAAGTCCCATTATACAAACTAGGTGATATTTTCAATTCAAATTCATTGGGACTACATAAAAAACACTCACCCTCATAAAAGATATTCAAATAATGTGCACAATACCATATATTTGCCCCAATACTCTAGATCGTGACTTGTTGACTAGTCAGACTATGATCATGTTAGAACTTTCTAAGCTTGTAATGTAGGCTTGGGGGGCTTTGGAGTGATTTAATGAAAACATAATGACTGCGTCCCTCCTTGATACTGCATTATTCACACTTTTACCCTACCAACCTATCATTTTTACTTTCTTCTCCCTTTTTCCTATTTTTCAACTGCTTAAGGGTGCTTTTCTTTTCTTATTCAACACTTTTCCTTATTCATTCACATTTTTTTTAACTTTGGCAACTTTTATCATTTTTCTTGCACCTTTTTATTCTTTTTCTTACTTCTTTGTATCACTAAGCGTTTTCTCACTTTTTATGACTTCTCCTTATACCAGCCACCTTCAACTTAGGCTTTTGGCCTAAGTTGACGCACACAATATCTATCCTCTGAACCAGGGCCACTTTTTATGTAGCCACCCTCAACTTAGGCTTTTAGCCTCAGTTGAGGTGCATAATGTTCAAGAAAAGACCAGGGCCAAGTTTGGGATTTTCATTCATTAAGGTCTAGGCTTATTAGGTATTTACAAAGAATAGAGTCAATTTAAGGCTCAAAAATAGGGATCAAGGGATACATAACATATTTGGTAGGTTATATTTAGGCTAAGTGGGCTAAATCAAAACAATGGCCTAAGATCCTTTCCTAACCAACTAATCTAGAGTCTAAATCTGAGTAATAGGGCAAGTTCTGAATTAAAACACAGTAAAAAATCATGCAATTTAAGCTCACCCATTCATGGCACTTCTTTACATATTAACACAGAAACAAATCGTGCTTTTTATCACAGTTCACATAACCTTACAAAACAAACACTATCAGACACCTAATTATGCATGGTTACTATCAAACTAGCTAAAATTAAAAAAATTGATGAGTATCATTTTTACACAAAAATTACTATGCCATGAATATCAATACTATATGCTACTAATGCTACCTAAACATCCTAAACATGTCATTCAACATAAAATAAATCTGTAGGAAAAAGAACACAGGCAAGAAAACCCTTTAGAATTAAAAATTGGGGTAGTTATAGGCCAAAGTTACTCAGACTTCACTGAGGCAGTATAACCACCCACACCCCATCAAAAAGATTGTGCATTGTCCTCAATGTACATAAGCAAAATATAAAGGACTGAGGCCAAAGAAAACATAAGTGGGAACCTAAGCGCCTCTCTCAGTCTTGCTCTGTCCACCCTCCAAAAGCCTGGTGGACTCCTCAGCAGTAGGAGATACTCTGGAGGTGCCCTCGTCTCTAAGGAACTGGTGTATACACTCCTATCTAACCTTATACTCCTCTCTGGATTTTGCTAGGGAGATCTGTAGGTCCTCCTCCTCTGTTTACCCTCCACTAAAGCACTTCACATCTCCATCATCAGTGTGGGGCGTCTTGCCAATGCTGCAGCCAAGCCTACCCAAAGCTACTAAATCTCTATGTGCATCACCGACAAGTCAAAGGGAGCCGCTGTACGAAGGCTCGTCTGGATTAGCTCCTCAAAGACTCGTCTGGATCCGCTCCTCAAACGCATCTATGCGGGTATCCACTGGTGCAAGCCACTCTCAGATGGCAGAAATTGTGAAAGACTGCATGGGACTACTGTAGTAGTTGAGCCAACTGCGGCTCAACATGTGTCAATCTCTGCGCCAAACCCTGGAAGGATGTTGCCGACACAAATGCAATGCTGGCAGGTAGTGAAGTAGTAAACATAGACTCTGGAATAGAAGCAATAGTGATAGTGAGCCCCCTCCCCTCAACAGTCTCCATCTATGCAGTCCCCTCTGCAGTTGGTGCAATGGTAGAAGTAGAAGGCTCAGTCAGAAGCACTGAGGTGCACAAATCTGGAAGTTCAACCTGTGGCCTCGATGCCCGACGGAGTGCAACGGGGTTCTCTTCAGCCTTTATCAGGATGGCATCAAAAGTACGTTGTACCTCACCTAATACATCCATATGATGTAGTATCCGAACCTCCGCCGTCAAGCAAAGATATTGTATCAAACATGAGAAGGGGATCATAGTTAACCTCCTCAAGGCTGCCTCGTGGATCTATTCGATATTTAGAGCAACTTAATTTATCGCATAGCCAATCAAGATGTTGGCTACTAGTACGGCTCTCTCCAATGTTAGGGTATTATCAGCAAGTGTCAGTTGGATCCTCGAGCGAACAACAACCCACCAAATCTTGGCGAAAAAACTCAGTGAAGCCTTCATGATAGTCTTTAAAAATGTGGCTACCCAAGCATTGTCAGTTCCGGTAGCAACAATGTGGGTAGCCACCCATCTCATCAAATGGGCTCGATGCTACAGGTCCTCATAACACCCAAGTCTCGTGCCTGCTCGACTTTGTTATCATACTTTGTTGTGGAGCTAGGGGCTGCAAACTGGGGTCCAAATAACATCCAATGAATGGTATCCATAGAAATATCAACCACCCAGGTTTGCACTCTCACCTCTTCTAAGTTGGTCCCTCATAACACCCAAGTCTCGTGCCTGCCCCACTTTGTTATCGTACTTTGTTGTGGAGCTAGGGGCTGCAAACTGGGGTCCAAATAACATCCAATGAATGGTCTCCATAGAAATATCAACTACCCAGTCTTGCACTCTTACCTCTTATAAGTTGGGCTGGGAAAAAGGCTTCTTTTCCTTGGGAAGAGTGTTGAGTATAGTGCGGCATAAGAGGCCAAGAACTCCCTCACCAATACCGGTGTGTACCTCCCAGCCGACTATGCCAACCATTGGAGTCAGTAGCGAATGATGGTGTCCTCCAGCCCCAAAATACTATCGGGTCCTCTAGTGATGACTCTAGACTCCTCTAGTATGGAACGAGAGGGTCGGCCACACTCATTCCTCTGAATATAGTCTGCATTCCCTCAATGCTCTACCTATTATGCTCTGTGTCTGGTGATGAATTTGGTGCTCGACGGTAGGAGGAAGATAAGGAGTTTGATCCCTCCTCTGAACTAGATTCGGACACCCTCGCAGAGGAGATAATCTGAATACTACTATTGGCCTTATCACCACTCTCTTCAGACTGGAGAGGGTGGACCACAATTTCATGAGATGTAGCATATCGGGTAGATGCTCGAGTCCGTCGTGGCTGTACATCAAAGTTTGGATAGATGCAAAGTTCCTTTACAGAGCCACTAGTCTTGGGGGCATGCTCTGAATATGTCCTAGCCTCGCAAGTGGGCCTTTATAGCTCTAATTTTATCTTTCTTTAATTTTGGGGCCATAGTACCTGCAAGACAAACAATCATGAAACAAATTAGTTCCATGAAATATAAAAAAATAAGAAAATTTCAGAACTGGACTAGGGGAATAAGGGTTCACGAAACCCTCTTTACAAGTCGTAGAGTACTCTATGAGTCATAAAGGGTTTCATGGGACAGTGTTTAGCAAGTTTTCAATAACTAGAGTTGTACCCATGAGACCCAGCTATAACTCGTAGAATGCTCTACGAGTCGTAGATTGAGTTATTGATTTAAGTCCTAGTTTAGGCTTAATACTGGCAAACTCTACGAGACCTATCTACAAGTTGTGGAACAATCCACTAGTCATGGAAGGTCTCGTATGATGAAGCCTAAAAATTGTTGAACACTAGAACATTGCACAAGGGGCTACCAAGACTAGTGGATTGATCCCCGAGTCGTAGAATACCCTTGTAGAAGTGACCAATGTCCAAGATTTTTGTCAAATTCATCTATGAGTTCCCCCGACAAATTTTATCAACCAAAAAAACAACATCAAGCAAAGGTTCACGCACACACATACTTATTTACACCAAGTTCCATACCCCAATCATGCATTATAGTTAAGAACACCCTATCTAAAAGATTTATCATACAATATCAATCGTCTATCCATTTATTCAAAATCAAAGCGTATGTTAACTATTGGGCCATGTGGTCAAACATATTTCAATGAATTCAATATATTACAATGACCCAATAGTTATATAAGCACACAACTAAACACCCAACCATTTCTGGCACCTATTACAATCCTACCCTAATCAATTTAATCACGACTATGACTAAATTTCAAAGAATAACATTTGAATAAGTTCACAACTCTGTTAAACCCATCCCCACTCTCAATCAAAACTCAATACAAATCACAATACGAGAAATTAGGTTTTAGGGACCATATCCTTATCGAATTGAAGTACGACTTGATGGAGAATGACGAGGATGCAAGGGGAGTCGAAACCCTAGGTATGGGGGATTCGCTGGAGGTGGCCAAAAAATGACGTGGGTTGTCATATTTTGGTAGGAAATAGATGAGGGGTTGTTGGATTAGGGTTTGGGTTCGGCTGATGTTTGCAATTAATGGGATCAAAATTATTGACCCCTATTAAAATCATACTGATTGGGCATGGAATTTCAGGTTTCTGGTTTCATGAAACCCCGATTGCGGGCCATGGAATTCTCCATGGTATGTGGATCATAGTTTCGTAGAGGCCTAGACCTGTAGTCTACGAGTCCTCATACAAGTCATATATTAGAATACAACCCATAAAAGGGTCTCTTAAACTACCTTTGACACTTGGCAAAATTTAGGAACTTACTTGGGGTCCACAAACCAAATCTATGACCCGCAGTTCTACATATGAATCATGGACTTGGCTCATGGACTGGAGTGCATCAAATCCTTGTTGACTTGGTCTCATACATGCAGAACCTGCAAAAATACACTGTTACCCTATATAACACCTGTCCATTGTCCAAAATTTACATCCTAAAAATACAAAAATCTAAACTATTTCAAGTGTAAAGCTGAAAACTAAAACAGAAGATACAATTATTAATAAAAATATCTTGGGTAGCCTCCCAAGCAGCGCTTGATTTATTGTTGCGGCACGACCTGGGCTATCTGATTACTCGGACTTCATTAATATCCCACACCTCCATTTTGAGCTCATGTGGCCTCTTCATCGACCTATAGACGTTGAAGGTGACTTCTTCGTCATTCAATCTAAACTTGAGGAGGTCAAATTCCATGTCTACTAGGACTCGCCCAGTGTCCAAGAAAGGTTTTCCCAAGATGATTGGGACTTCAAAGTCCACTTCACAGTCTAAGATCACAAAGTCCACAGGAAATATGAATTTGTCAACCTTGACGAGGACATCATGTAGGATTCCCATCGAGTTCTTAATAGTTCGATCAACTATCAACAATCTCATGCTAATAAGTTTAGGGGATTCCATGCCGAGCTTCTTAAAAATCACAAAGGGCATCAACTTAATGTTGGCACCACGATCACATAATGCACTTGTGAAATCCACATCCCATATAGTGCAGGGAATGGTAAATGCTCCGGGATCCTCTCTTTGTTGCACCAAGAACCGGGTGGAGATAGAACTGTAATGTTGGAGCTCTTGTGAGAGCTCCTAGCACACCATGCACTTCTTCGTCTCCAGATCCTTCATAAACTTAGTGTATCTGGGCATCTTCTCTAATGCCTCTATCAGTGGGATGTTAATGGAAAGTTTCTTCAATATGGAAAGAAAGCATTTGAACTTACCTTCTTCCTCATTTTTCTTTAGTCTCTATGGGAAAGGAGGAGGAGGTTGAGGAATGGGTCTCAACTATTTTGATGCAACATTGCTTTTCTTGGTCTAAACACTATCATCTCTAGTTTCAACCTACTTATCCACAACAACCTCATCACGAACCACATCATCATCTATAGGCATTGGAGGATTATTGCAACTGAATGAGACTCGTTCTTCTGATTAATGTTGGAGATATCAGTCTTTATCTCCCTGAGTGTCTCATCCTGTGCATCAGATTTCTTCGGCAATCTGTCAAACATCTTCTCAACTCTAGATGAATAGCTCCAGATTCATGATAATGAGGTAGAATATAGGTGCTGTTTCTGTAGCCATCTAGATGACCCCAATCAATATCTTGATTTTGGCCACTATTCCTATCATAGAAGCCACCTCGTTTGTTGTTATTGTAAGCTCCATCTTTTCCATAGTTCCAATCTTTGTTTCCTTGCCCTTGGCGCTAATAGTCCTGATTGAACCCCTGGGTGTTAGGCTAGAAACCCCCATCTTCTTAGCTACTAAAAAAGAATCTTCCTTAAAGTAGGGTTCCTCGTACATGGGAGCTTGGACAGGCTGATGAGCGATGACACTCACCTTCTCCGCATTCTACTTCATCAGTAGCTTCACATTTGTATTAATCCATACAAGTTCCTGCATTACCTCTTCACTGACTTGTGATTGCACCAGAGTAGTAGTAACTACAAATGAGCTCTTAGTTGTGGATTTGTCTCTTGTTCCCCATGCACGGTTAGTCTTGACCACCTACTCTAGCCTTTCGATGATCTTCTGGAAGGTATGATCTATAAATAATCCACCCATGATGGTATCGACAATTGCTTGCCCATTCTCATCAAGGGCTTTGTAGAAGATCTCATCCAAGGATTCATCTACAATCTTGTGGTCGGGAACCCTTCTCAGACACTTTGAAAATCTCTCCCATGTAGCACCAATCGAATCACTAGCCAGTTGTTCGAAGTTATTTATCTCCTTCTTCAGCTTGAGATTTTTGGATAAAGGGAAGTACATCTCTAAAAAGGCCATCTACATTTCATCCAAACTAGTGATCGAACTCTTTGGGAGCTCATCTAACCATAATGTCGCATTTCTAGTAAGAAATAATGGGAAGACACGAAGCCCAACAACATCCATGGACAAATTTTGACTCCCAATTACACTCTTACAGACAAACACAATGTTGTGCAGGTGATTGCATGGATCCTATGATAGTAGGCTAGTTCTAACGTTGGCCACCCGTTAAAAATCAATTAAAGTAAAGAGATTAATTACTACATCCAATTTTATCTTAAATAGTTCATCATTGTAACAACCCAAAAAATTTTGAAACTCACTATAGTTGGTCTTGTATGATGTTATACTGGTCATGGTTAAGTTTTGGTAGCCACGGATTGAGTTTAAGTGGCCAAACGCACAATGGGCTAGTTGGTGGCCTAGAGGGACAGTTTTGGCAGTGTACTTCAAATGGTGACAACATTTTATTTGGGATGAACCTTGTGGGCTGATACATATAAAATTGAATATCTTTCAGTTATCTTTGCAACTCAACTTATTTCACTCAATTTGGATTTCGGATGAGGGATATGTGGCCCAAATAGTGAGACTGTCTAAAATTTAGAAGACATCGGAGATAGGATCAGAAAAGTAGCTAAGGGCAGGACCACGGACAGTGAAACTTTGCACGGTCTGTGTGGAGTGTCGTGGGATGCTCCAGTGAGCTAGGGCTAGCCTGTAACCACCCCTAATACAAGTGTAGGACCACGAGACCTTGAACGGCTTGTTTAAGCCCAAACGGTCCGTGTACTGTCCCGTTAAGTGGGACAGTAGCTAGGCCAAGCCATGGCCAAGGCTGGGAGGCTATGTTTGGGAACACGGGACCCTCACACAGCCAGTCAATCTCCAAACGGTCTGTCAAAATGCTCGTCAAGCGTTCCAGAAAGTCCTCCGAGAGTTTGCATTGGAAATTTGGTTAAGGGAGGTTTGACAGGAGGGGAGATGGCCAGTGTGACATTTGACAGTCACTGTAAAACAGTGTGACCCTGTGTCCAGTGAAAAGTTACATTTTATTAATGGTATTTTCATGATTTAACATTTATTGAAGCCCCTTTTTGGTACCCTAAGGTCTCCTAAACCCCTAAAACATTCCCCAAACCCTCATTCATCCATTAAAACTCTCCCACACTCTCTCTTGAAATTCTAAACCTCTCTTGGCCTCCATTCAAGAAATCTTGAAGAATTTGGGGAAGAAGACCTTGACTAAGTTTGATCTAGAATTTTGTTGGTGGAATTAAGGTATGTGGGACTTGATTCAAGTATCCTCTTTCAATTTTAAAGACCCTAATAACCCTAACTCTTTATATTTGATTTTATGCTTTCAATTAAGTTATGTGTTCTTCCGATATTATTTTAGATTACTGTTGGGAGTTGAGTGCTGTAGTTATTAGGTGATTTAAAATTAATTTTGCACCTGAATTCATGGATGATTATTGAAACCCTTATTGATCAACTTGCATGTCCCTTTTCATGATATAATTAAGCATGGGTAACTTGCATTATGGCTTATTCATGGATTTCTACATGATTTATGATGAAATATCTTTCAAATTGTCAAATAAAGTCTTGATTCCATTACCCATGTTCTTGTATCTCATTCATAGCATATGCATGGTGATTTTTCATTTGGAATCCTTGATGAAAACTCTTTGTCCCTATGAGACCCATGATGAAACTTTTGAAACTCATGATTTGAAAACCCTTGGGTTGTGATCGCATAGTCCTTTGAAATGTTTTGAAAGTGAACCTTTCTAAAATGGGTATGGTTTCTCGTAATAAAGGTGGTTTTGGCAAATATTTTGAATATGAACCTTTCTGAAATGGGTATGGTTTCCCGTAAGGAAGGAGGCTTAGCTCTTTTAGCATATTGGGTGCTGGCACCATATTGGCATGTCTTGATTGCTTGTTGTGACAAGCCCATGTGTATGGAGCTACTCTTTGCATGAAGCATGACATGAAGGTTTTTTGGCTTTATAGCCCCATGTTGCATGATTTGGAATTATGTTAAGCTCTTGTTAGGTACGCATGAAGTATTTGAAAGTATGTTTGGCTCCCAAGCCCATAATGCATGATGTGAAGTTTAAGTGTCAAGCTACCGTTTCTAAGCAAGCATGCATATATCTATATATATAAGTATTCTTCTGGAATGATGGCTTAGTACTGAGAAGGATTTTAGTAGTAAATGGGCTATCCCGAAGGGTCCCACTCCTTTCCTAAAATCATCAGCCTACATGGGTTGCTACTGATATGGGTGTTGTTTTCCGTAAGGTATGCCTTGATACAGACATGTGTATTGTTTCCCGTAAGGTATCCCATGATATGATAAGACATGATATGTTATGTTTTGTCTTGAAATTCTCCAAAATAGGTGTTGTTTCCCATAAGGTAGGTGGCCATCCTCCGACATGGGTGTTGTTTCCCGTAAGGTATGATGTAGATTACCCTTGGCAAGTAATATTCTCTTACCCAATGAGGGGTCGCATTGGGATAAGTTCATGTTGTAGCTCACATGGATTTGTGATGTCGGTTATGGT
>JBCEWC010015264.1:0-13841 GCA_038996855.1 Solanum aculeatissimum
GATCAGACAAGATATGGCGAAACTTGATCTCACCGAGGACATGACCTTAGATAGAAAAGAGTGGAGGTCGCGAATTAGAGTAGCAGGTTAATAGGTTAGTAGGATTAGGTTGATGTTTGGACTTGGGGTATAGTAAGGTAGTAGGATTAGTCATGTTTTTATATCTTGTGTTGTCATTATTCGTCATATTTATGTTGGTTTTTCTATCGTATTTACACACTATCATGTTTTTCGTTATTAGTTGTTCTTCCGATTTCCTTTTCTTTTCCTTTCCCTTTTTTCATATCTAGTTTATTCTATCTATGGGTATTTGAGACGAGGGTTTCCCGGAAACAACCTATCTACCTTTGAGATAGTGGTAAGGTCTGCGTACATTCTACCCTCTCCAAACCCCACTTGTGAGATTTCACTGGATATATTGTTGTTGTTGTTGTTGTATTTATTCATGACTTTTTTACTATACTATATATCTTTTTCATATGCTTTATCTGAGTCAAGGCTCAATCGAAACACAGTAAAAAAAATTATTAAAAACCATTAAAACATAAAAAGTAAGTTGTATTTATACAAAAAAAAAAACCTCAAATTTTAACATAAGTAATTTTTTAACCAAAAAATGTCAATTAAATGCATAATTCACAAGTTTGAGAAAACAAAAAACTTATAAAGAAGAACACCAACAAACTCAAATAATTTATTTTCTCTTCTTTTTTTTTCTATTTTTTCTTTATTTATTTATTTAGTGATTTGGTTGGAGGAAACACAGTGGCAGGTGGGTTCATGAAATAAATAAAAATAATAAATAAATAAATAATAAAAAATAAATGCAACTGTCAATGTTCATTAGATGGTACGTCTAGTTTATAAACCCCACCGACAATCATTTTTTGCATTAAAATTTTTTAAAAAAAAAACATTTTTTCCCTAATTACTCTCCTAAATTTTTGTCTTACGTTATATGAATAAATTTTTGTAAAAAAAAAAGAGGAGAGTCCTTTTTCATAAATGTTGATGTTTGTATTATAACTCTACAATTTTTTTGTCTATAGAAATCCGCAAATCGCTATTTTTTGGGTATGCACGAGATAAAATTCTCCTTGCTATACATTAACTTACAAACCACACAAGAAAAATAATCCAGGATAAATTCGATGCAACGAGTTCGATCCAAAAGGCAAACCTCTTGCTTTCGTTAGCAAGGGGTTTTAGTCTATAATTTCTACCCACTTCTTGATGACATGTTATTTCATGAATATTATGCTTCAAAAAAATTCTATTTTTATTTTATTTTGTCGTTGTTCTCCCTATGTTCTATTTTATGTGACATTCTTTGATTTGACATAATATTTAAGAAAAAAAGAAACACTTTTAAAACTAGTGACCTAAAATCATTTTTAGATATTTGTATGATTGAGAATCATTTCATTAAGGATAAAAAGAAAATTTTAAAGGTAAATTATTTTCAATTAGAGTAAGATGACATTATTTTTAAAATGGATAAAAAAAAAATGCTAGGTAAAATGAAACGAAGGGAGTATTATAATATGTGTATCAAATTGACCGACACTATATTGTCCCTACAAGAAAAGAAAAAAAAAAGGTTAAAGCTAGCTAACTAATATTATGGCTTGTAATTGTTACTTTCAACCTAAGTTTTTTTTTTTTTCAAAAATAAATAAATTATTTGTTATACCAAACGAGGCATTAAAACTAACATAAAACTCATCTAACAGAAAGCAAAGTCACAACTTCTTTTTTTTTTTAAATAATAAAAATCATTCAATATTTGATATTTGTAAAAAAAATTATTCGATGTTTGATATTTGTAAAAAAAAAATATTGTTTGATGTGTGATATTTGCAAAAGTTTTCATTTGATGTTTGAGATTTGCAAAAATTTCCATTTGATGTTTGATATTTATATGAAGTTTAATTAATTCGGAAAATCGCAACTAACTTCAAAAAATCTGATTTTTTTCTCAAATTTTCTTTCTTTTTGTTTCCTCTTTGAACTATTTCTTCATGATAAGAGGGGAAAAAAGGATAATTATATCAAATGACTATTCGATTATTTCAATTATCAAAAAGTTAATTATTTGATGTATAATTGTGTATATTTTATGTATAAAGTGTATCATAATGTATATTCAGTGTATAATTCATATATAAGTAATTTATTTGTATCGTTAATTTATACTTTTATGACTTTTGACAAGTCATATTGTATAGTCACGGTATATTTTATATGATTTTTGACTATTTTTTTAATATATAAATAAAACATGATGACATTTATGGTAAACCAATTAATTTATTACATAAATTTAAAACTATCCCATAAATGAGAGATAAAAGAAAAATCAAACATATAATGATCATATTATAAGATTTTTATTTCTTTCAATTTAAGGTTTTTTATTTCTCTTAATTTTTTATATAAGGTAACACTGGTCAAATAAAGCATTGATCGATTTAAATGAAATTTATATCTCCTTCGTGTTATCGAAGAGGGAGGGGAATTGAACTCCATCTTTTCTAAGTATTATATTTACATGATATCATAAAATTAAGAAAATGCAGATCAATTTTATTTTTCACTTTGCTATTTAGAGATATTTTATTATGAGTTAGAAAACAAAATTAAAAAAGAATATCAATATATTAATTTATCTTGTATTTTAATTTTTTTCTTAAATAATTAATAATTTTAATTGTCTTTTCACTCACCCACTCATAAAATTTTTCTATAAATAGAAAAGTGGATAAATTTGATTTTTGTACATTAAAAGAAATTGTATGAGCAAATATTTTTTAAATCACAATATAGAGTTATAAATCTACAAGTAAAAAATTTATTTGTTGTTCATTAAAATAAATTGTGTGCAAATATTAAATTCAAATGTGGAGCCTTAATTATAAATCTTCTACAAATAGAAAAAGATAAATTAATTTTGTGTGCTAAAAGGAATTAATATTGTGTGAAAATATTAAGTCCAAATGTAGAGAATTATAATTATAATTCTTCTAAAAGTAGAAAGGATGGAGATAAAAGTTAGATAAATTAAATTTTTGTGCATTAAAAGAAATTGTGTGCAAATATTAAATATTCTACAAATAAAAAGGGTTGAGTTAAAAGTTGTTAGAAAAATTCATTTTTTGTGCATTAAATTTATTATTTTGAAAATTTTGAACAACTTAATGTAATTAGTAATCTAATATATTTTGGATGAACTTATGAGGTTATTTCAATAAATTTTCGAAATTTATTATGAAATGTTTTTCTAGGAAAGAACGTGACAGATTTTCAAATGAATATTTTTAAAATCAGAAATAAAAATTGAGATGAATCGTGGATTGAATTAGTATTTTAATTTACGAGGTAAAAATAAGACGATATAAAATTCATTTTTAAAATGAAAATAAATATATTATTATTGTAATAATTTCATATGTCTATCCTAATAGGTAGAAAGAATTTAAACCTATGGTTATAAAATAGGGTGCAAAATCCCTCTACTCAAATTTATTATCTACATAGACCATCTAAATTCAAAAAAGCATAGGCAAATATTCAAATGTTTATATTTCAATAAACTTTTGAGTTTTCACTAAATTACTTTCCTTTTTATTTATTTATTTATTATTATTATTATTTTACTTTGAAGAAGTCAAATAAATTGTGCACTTTGGAATATTTGTACCCATCATTCACCATCTTGGTTCCTTTCTTTTATTTTCAAGTCTCTTCTTTAACTTCTCTTTTTTCCTCAAAAATAAAAAAAGTGAAAACATGATTTATGAAAAGTGGATAAAAGTTTATATATAGAGTTCTTTATTTAATCATGATTAATAAAATGTAAATATTCGTATGGGGTAAGTTTGAATTTTAGAAATGTGCAATTTTTTAATAATTATTTTCTAAAAAATTATACTTTAACTCCTAATTCTGCTTCAATTTATTTGTTTTACTTTTCATTTTAGTCTATTTAAAGAAAAAAAATTTAATAACTTTTTAATTAAAATGTTAACGTGTTGGTGTGCAAAATATATTTTAATATTAAAATAATAATATTAATTTGTATCATGAGTTAGTGGTAGAATGTAGCAATAAGTTTCTACGTAAGTTCTATAACCTCTAACTTTTTATTTGTTCATTATTCTACCTTATTATTGTTTGTAACTCATGTAACTATTAAGTCATTGTAATAACTCATCAGATGAGAAATCCCACATCGCAAAACACATGAGAGATGTTGGGTATATAAGTAAACAAATCTTACCACCAGTGACGGTTTTTAAAGTCGTGTGGGCCTAGGCCTAAGCGGACAATATCTCTAGCGGGATGAATCGTTACAGCTATGTTCTACCTCATTTATGCCTTATAACTTATGTAACTTACAACGCATAATGCAATAGTGAAAGAGAGAGTTGAGACTAATGAAAAATATTCTAAGTCTTTAGTTATATTCACTATACAAAAGAGAGTATTTATATGTTGAAGGAAGGTGTTTTTTATGTGGAGGTTTGGACTCTTCAACTAATCCGGAGTTGTTTGACTCATACAAAGTTGTTGGATTGTTGTTGTATCCTGGAGGGAAGAGATGTACTGCTGGATCAGTGTAGATTATATCGCAGTGGACTTGAATCTCCTTAAAGAGAACGAGATATTTATGTCTCTTTGTCATTTTATTTTCAACTATAATTTATTCTATTTATGATATATTACACCAACATCGCGTAACATATTTAACATCATAAAATTAAAAGCATTTTAATGCATTTTACGTGTCTAATATTCAAAACTACAAAAAAAATTAAAATTTTCACTTTTAAAAATTTATATTAAATTAAAATAAAATAAATAAATTAAAAGAGGGAGAAATATTTTTATACCAACACGTGTAACATCTTACTATCAAGCAATATATTAGTTTAATTAGCAAAGTTATCATCTTTGATTTTTTTTTTCCAGAAGGGTCCATGTTGTGGTGGCTAAAAGACCAATTTTTTAATTTTATTTAGTTATTTTACTAATATTCAAATTTCAAAATAAAGTACATGTTAATTTTATTTAGTCAAGTCATATAAAGATGCATTATTTTATTATACCAAACATTTGAGTTTTGTAAATTTAGGCAGTCTAACCTACTTTAACTGAAACAATATTAATATATAAATTTAAACATAATCCATTTTCAAAATTGTTCAAACAAAGTCTGATGCAATAGTTTTTTTATTATAATATTTTATTTTTGTCAAATTATATGCTCTTTATTTATCATATTTTTAATTCGTTCCAAAAAAATTATTACTTTAGCATATCTAAAATGGATCCACAGTATCAAAAGAATAATGAAGTCTCACACAACTATTATTGATTGTATTTCTACCATCGTAAATTTTTTTAATTTGATCTATATTCCATGTGAGAGTTAAAAGCATTGAAAGGACCTTCTAGTACCAGAGGACCTAGAAGGACAAATGTTTGGTGTATCAATTATTATGTCTACGATAAATAGCGAATAATCAAATATCTAATTTAAGATGAGTATTCTTCTATTCCGACTTTTCTTTCCGCTGAACTTGAGACAACATAGATGAAGCAACAAAAGCTTTTTGAGAATTACATAAAAAGGTCATGATTAGAAAAAGATAGTTTAAATCATACTTTTTATTATTATATTTTATAAAAATATAAATATAATTTTTTTAAAAAATATTTATCTTAAACTTTGAGTAATTTAATTATTTTAAATAATAAAAAAAAATTTAAAAAATTCAATTAATATGAAACGAAGAGAGTAATTAATTAAAAATGTGTTTTCCTCCCGCGTTGATTAATCAAATCGTCGTTACCTTTGCAGTTTTCCTTAATTAGGCGTAGAAGACCTGTAGTCCAGTCCAAGCGACAGCGATACAACAACGGGCCCATATAGAAATCATCTTTCTCTTTCTCTCTCTAAATTTTAGTTTTTTCAAGCTTCTTTCTCACAACTGTTTTTGTTCTCCCTTTATTTTAAGCTCTTTCGTTATTGTGTTCACAATATTCAAGTTTTTGTTGGATAAAACTTCTTAGGGCATAATCATTTTCATCACTCCGAAGGTAATTTTTTTTTATCGTTTTTTATGCTAGAAAATGTTCATTTTAGTAGTGTAATTGTTCGAGTTTTTGTACTGGAATTTGTGGATTTTGATGCTTATTTTTACAGTTTTCAGCAGTTCGATCTGTACATTTCGGAAATATACTCGAGCTACGCTTTGTTTTTCTCGTTTTCAGAGTTTTGTAGAGCTTTGAAGTTTGGATTCAAGTGTGATTTTTCAAGTTTTGTTTGTTATTTCGTCCAGCAAAGTTTTTTTCGGCGTAATTACTCGGTTTGAAAGTAGAAAATGTTCGCGGAGTTTGAATTTGGTTGTTGTGAATGTTCAAAGTTTTTTACTGGAATTTTCCGTTTTTACTGTAGATTTTGCTGCTTACTGTTCAGTTCGATCTGTACATTTTCGGGATATCTAGAACTTGAGCTTCGTTTTTCTCGAATTTCTTAGTTGAAGTGTTTTTAAGTTTGGATTTATGGATTTTTAGAAAAGCTGTTCGTAATTTTTTCAATTTGTTTGGTTTTGCTGCTTATTTTTTCAGTTTCAAGCTCTTCGATCTGTGCATTTCGGAAATTTCTTCCATTTCTTAACTTCTCCGGCGTAATCGGATGCTTTGTTTATAGTATCGCTTTTGGGAAGTAGAATGTGGCGGTTAATTTTTTTAAAAACAGTTTGAGTTTTAATCGGAGGTTTTTCCTTCTGTTTTGTTTTCAGGTTCTAACTGTTCGAGTTGTGCATTGTGCTTCAAATTGGAGGAAACTGCGCCAATTTAGGATTAGTTGCTCGACTAATGTAAATTTGCATACTGCAGTGGCGTTTCCGGAGGCTGGAGAAGCAAATTTATAGGGTTTTCTGGTGGAATATGGAGGAAATGTGCTTATGTGAAAACTATGAGTATGATTAAGTAAGTTTCCTTTTGTTTTTTCCCAAGTTTGGTGCTCATATATATACACATACTTTTTCATTTTTGATTGTCTTTTTGTTAGGTATTTGCACTGTTCCATTTTTCTTGGATGTTGTGTTTGAAGCTGAGATTGAGATCTGTATTTGAAAACCAGTGGAGATTGGCAGTTTGAGTACTGTGTTCTTGCACATTGTGCCGATCTAAATTGTTTTTGTCTAGTATGTTAATTGTTTATTCTGTAACTTCAGGTGCTGGCTTCAGTGGCACGTCTTAGTTTAAAATACTACTAATATATTGAAGATTTAACAGAATTCAATATGGCATTTGAATGTCTAAAATCTTGGAAATAGTTTGTGAGCATTTTTTTCCTCAAAAGACTGGGCAAGAAAGTAGTATCATATTTTTATCAGCATCTAGTTATTATCTATGGAATTTCCACTCTGTTATCTGTAATTTTTACTGTGGATGTTTATTTTAAGAGCATTTTCAGTTCTTCATATGCTCTAAGATAAAGTTTGATACTATTTCTTTTCCTGATTGCCTTAATGTTCTTCTCCATTTCTTCCCACCGGTATATGATCCTAGCAGCTGCAAATTTTTCTTTTTTGTTTTTTTTTCCTTTTCCAGATCCTGTCAGTAACAGTTAACTACACTCAGAAAAGAACCAGAAAATTACGATGGTCAAACGGCAGGTTTATAGGTGTTTAATCATTTAACTTTGGAGCCATTACCCCCCTCTTATTTTTCAAATTAAGGCTATCAGGCAGAAAGATAGTATTATCATCTTCATACATCAAAATAGGACAGTTATGATACATTTGTGTTTATATATAATCTTCGAATCTTTTCTCTTGACTTGGCTGGCTTTGTTGTTTTTGACCGACTTGGTGGTTTTTCTTGTCTTTGATATTAAAGTAATACTGAAACTTCTCCAAGTTATATGAACTGCAGACACTGTTTCTTGGCTGCTGCCCCTTTTATTTCAATATATAGATTGAAACATACTCTTGTGCATTCAAGTTGTCATCTTTCCCATTATCATTTAAAAAAAAAAAAAAACTGTCATCTTTCCTTTGGAGCACTTTGGTCCTTTATTCAGAACCATTTTCTCTGTTCTATCTATTATCCACCGACACTCTGACAGGGGACTTGCAATAAAGCACAAGTCCTTTAGGCATTCAATTCATTCTTGGAAAAAACTACATCTTTTGATATTCACGAACATGCCCCCAAATTGATCATCAGACAGGCATTCAACTAGGTTCGACGTTTTCTAGGGCTGTGTACATGAATCTCCAATCTGGGGAACAATGTAATATCGTGTGCCTTATTTGGTGTTCTGAAGAAACGCACATTGGTTCTTTTTGGCTTTTGCACTGTACTAATAACCTAAACTGATCTAGCACTGGAGTCTAGACTCACATGTTTAAGATTTGGTGTTGCCCTTCAAGTTAGCTGTGGTTCTTTTCTTCTCATTAGCATAAGTACATAATGAGATAAGTTATTAAATTTTTAGCATCCGTTGCAGGTGCTAGAGTTCTGTTGACACTCGGAGGCTCATCTAGTCTGACATTCGTTGAATTAGGTGCTAAATGATTTATTAGTTATAGTGAGAATAGAAATGAAGAAATGGTACGGTGGTGTTTTGACTACATCCCTGTTGATGTTTTTGGTTCTGGGATACTGTGTGATGAAAAAACCTGTCAAGGAAAGCTATGTTACAAGTTCTCTCTACTTCAATATGACAAATCCTCTTGAATGGATAAATGCTATGGCTCCACCTGCTGCTCACCATCCAGAAAAAATTGCTCGAGTAATATCTGCTGAAATTGTTGTCTCTGATCTCTTTGTCAAAAGGAACTTGTCAGTTGAGGAGCAACAATCTTTGTCTACGTGGTATCAATTGAAAAGGCTAACTACTCATGATCTAGTCTTGCCTAATGCTATAGAGGCAGTTAAGGAAGCCACTGTTGCATGGAACAACCTCATGAGTGTAGTAGAGAGGGAAAAGCTCGATACAAATGATACTTCAATCAAGGCAGGAAAACAGAAACAATGTCCTCATTTTCTTAGCAAAACGAATTCTACAGAACTTGATGCTAGCGGCTTTAAGTTGCGACTTCCTTGTGGTCTGACTCAGGGTTCTTCCATCACAATAATTGGCATTCCAAATGGTCTTCTTGGGAATTTTCGGATTGATTTGACTGGTGAACCACTACCAGGCGAACCAGACCCTCCTGTTATTCTTCACTACAATGTTAGGCTCCATGGTGATAAAATAACTGAGGATCCCGTAATTGTACAAAACACCTGGACTATTGCACATGACTGGGGTGAAGAGGAGCGCTGTCCGTTACCATCAGATGAAAAGAGTAAGAAAGGTAATTGTTTTTTCCTCTCTTCACATAAGGAAGTTCATTCCTTAAAGTAGACGTTCAAGCTTTGTAGCTCATTTTCCTCATTTCCTGCATTTCTTTCAACTCTTTCAACCAACTTTTTATGCTCAAGAAGCGATGCTGCATCTTCCTGTGTGCTCAATTAACTGCAATCAAAATGTTGGACATGCCATTTTCAGAAATAAAACTATTATCCTTGAAGATGATGTCACCTGTGGAGGAATAGATCCCGCAAATGTATGGGAATTTTATTTGTGTGCTGATATTATACTAAACATTCTGAAGATTGTCTGTTCTTTTTAAATGCCTATATTTCTTGGGAACTTTTTCTATTTTAAATATATTGGATTTCCTAGTTTCATTCCTTAATTCCCCAAACAAAAAGGATTTCTAGTTTCGTCCTAAAAATTTTTGTAGTCTGCCTGCCTATTACTGTGTTACATTCTTTCATTGTCTCTTTCCTTTTGATATTGATAATAAAATTGTCTCCCTCTTGTTAACCAACTTATTAATTTATTTTTCCATTGCTGCAAAAGCTATAGCGGCTGCAAGCCTTTTCTCCAATTTGTTAAAAGTTGATTGGTCTTTTTCCCAGAATTGAAATAATTTCTAATTGCATTATCTTTTTTGCTCCTCCATTTTCTCCCTTGATGTCTTGGTGAGATTTCTCTTTTCTCTATTTGCCTCCTTTTATCATCTTTTTCAGCTTCAGTGATGTCCTCACTTGTTCACCTTGTGTTTGTTGCATTATCTCTAACGTTGTTTGCCTTTTCATCAGTGGATGAATTGGATCAATGCAATGAGGTGGTGGGCAATGTAATTGCAACAAATAAATCTAGCATGGTTCAGGATGGGGCTAAATCAAGAAAATATTTTCCTTTTAAGCAAGGATATCTCTCAGTTGCTACTCTGAGAGTAGGATCTGAAGGAATTCAGATGACAGTTGATGGAAGGCACATAACATCTTTTGCTTTCCGTGAAGTAATCTTTTCTCCCCATTTTTCCTTTTCTCCTCTTCATTTCCTCAGAATTTTATCACGGATATTTCTGCAGCATCATTATGGTTGTCTGTTTTGCTGGAATCTCCTTTAATTTGGATGTTTGTCTTATCAGACTTTGGAACCATGGCTCATAAGTGAAGTGAGGATATCAGGAGACATAAAATTAATTTCTGTTGTCGCAAGTGGTTTACCAACATCAGAGGATTCAGAGCATATAAATGACTTGGAAGCCTTAAAAGCAGCTCCTCTTCCTCCACGGAAAAGACTAGATCTCTTTATTGGTGTATTTTCTACCGCAAATAATTTTAAACGTAGAATGGCTGTCCGTAGAACGTGGATGCAATATGATGCAGTGCGATCTGGACAAGTTGCAGTGCGGTTTTTTGTTGGCTTGGTGAGTGATTCTTTTCTTTGTACTCCATAATGTGAAACTACCATTGACTTAGCAGTAGTGTAGTGTTTAATGGTGATGATTATCTGATCCTGCTTACTGGATCTTGGGGCTTGGGTTTCAAGTGCCATAGTTCTATGTTCTGCTTATTAGAAGTAACATTTAAGATTCCAATAACTGAAACTTCATTTGACAAGATATTCTTTGTTATGCATCTGCTGTAGCATAAAAACCAAATGGTGAATGAAGAGCTCTGGAATGAGGCTCGGACATATAGAGACATCCAGCTGATGCCTTTTGTTGATTACTACAGTCTTATCACTTGGAAGACCATTGCCATCTGTGTTTTTGGGGTAAAATCCTGTCTCTTCCTAACTCATGAAGTATCTCGTGCACTTGTTGACATCGTCTATTGGACAGACAGAGGTCGTTTCTGCAAAGTTTGTCATGAAGACAGATGATGACGCATTTGTTCGTGTGGATGAAATCTTATCTTCTATGGAGAGGGTTAATGTGATTCGTGGATTGCTGTATGGTCTTATTAACGCAGATTCTCGTCCTCATAGGAGTCCAGACAGCAAGTGGTTTATCAGTCCAGAGGTGAATATCTTCATTTTTATCTAATATTTCATAACCGATTTCATCCCTTAATCTATTTCAATGGTCAGCAATGGGGAAGGGGCATCTGTAATAGTAACAACACAATTATCACTAACTTGATCATGACATACTTCATATCCTATTTCATATGTGTATTCAATCTTATCCTTTGTTGATGTATAGGAATGGCCTGAAGAAACTTACCCTCCTTGGGCACATGGACCGGGTTATGTCGTCTCCAGCGATATAGCAAAAACAATCAGCTCGAAACAGAGAAAAGGCCGCCTAAAGGTAAAGTGAACCTTTGTCTCTTCACTTATTCAACTGCCATTTAAGTGAGTGAAGTTTACATGTGAAAATGTACCAGTCAGCCACTCAGGTCCTGTATCTCCTCTTTAAATTCTTAACATTTCCAGTTCCTTGAAAATGCAGATGTTTAAGCTTGAAGACGTTGCTATGGGCATCTGGATTTCAGAAATGACGAAAAAAGGGTTGGAAGTAAAGTACGAAAAGGAAGAGCGGATTTTTAATGAAGGTTGCCGGGATGGTTATGTAATTGCACATTACCAAAGCCCTAGAGAGATGCTGTGTCTTTGGCAAAAGATTGAAGAGAAAAAACGGGCTTTATGTTGTGGCGATTAACACAACAGTTTTCGTCTTGAGTCCTGAACGGTTCGAAGTTCCTATAACTACAATTTGACAAACTTCTGCTGAGTAGGTCAGGAAGAAGAGGCCATTGTAATGCATGCTTATACCACGTTGTTGTAGTAGGAGGTAGAGTAGTTACTAGCGTATTGATATTAGTAGGTGATTAGATTAGTTGAGTAGTGAGGATGTTGGGGGGAAGGTATCTGTATTATAAAGAGAGTCAAATGGAGGGGCATTATACGTTGTATAGAGCATGGGTACACTACTTAGGGTGATTATTTTGTATGTAAATCACACGATCTCTAGTACCCATAACCCATTATCTTTGAGTGATGAAGAGCATTGGTATATAGTAGAGCATATTTTGATGTTGGAGTTCTCATCTTCATTATTCTTATAGCCATTACAATAGAATTCCTGCCAAACACTTTATGTTGTTCCCAAACACTTTCAAAACTAAAAAATAACTTAAAAGTCAGAAGCTACTTAAAATAAGTCAACTCAAACATCCACTAAAAGTTGTGGTATTTGATGGACCTAACATAGGTCGCATGTCTTATGACATAAAATTGAAAGATCTAAACCTTCTTCTTTGGAGCAGAAAACGACGTGATTGAATGATTAGCAGTAACATTTATACTTCACCATCCCACATTTCATCAATGGATTTGAATGGTCCATCTGGATGAACAAAAATTTCACCTCTGAATCCCCTGTTTTGAGGAATCTCTTGAATTTTAGCAAATTCTTCATTGCTTAATTCCCAATCCAAAATCTGAAGATTCTCTTTCATTCTATCCTTGTTAAAACTCTTCACTAATACACTAACTCCTTGCTCATATACCCACCTCAATGCCACCTATAAATATAAAAAAATACTACTATTAGATAAAATTAAGGCTTAATACATCGATATCCCCTTAAAACTTGCCAGCAATTTCATTTAGACACTCCAACTAATATTTGTTTCAATTACTGAATCACATAATGAAATTTTGAAAAACTCCTTGCGCGTGTTCTCAAACATCCATGATTAAATGTGTTTGGTTCAATAAGTCGTAAAACCTCAAGCCTATTCCAATTATGCTAATGTGCATACTCAAAGAAGACGTCATATTTTATGGGATTATATAACAACAATTTATTAGACGCTTGAGAACACGCACAAATCTTTTTCTTCAAAATTCGAACCCAAAAATGTCTACGACAACAACAACATACCCAGTGAAAATTTCACAAGTGAAGTCTGGGGAGGAAAAAATGTACTCAAATCTTGTCACTACCTCATAGAGATAGATAGATTGTTTCTGAACCCAAAAATGTCTCATGACTAATAATGATACTTTTTTGAGTGCATGTGCTCAATCAGAACAAGTCTTACTTCAAGTGTCTAAATAGAATTTGATAGCAAATTTAACCGGTTCATTAATATAATTTGGTATAAACATCAAATGAATAATTATTTATTTTTAGTACCTGTGCAATGGTTTTTTGTCGATGAAGGGCAATGTCTCTTAGAACAGAGCTCTGCATTACTGCATGATTGCCCCATAAAGCTATCCCATTTCCTCCAAGGGGAGACCATGCACTTACATGTATCCCTTTCTCTTTGCAAAATTTTAACATCTTCTCTTGCCTCCATGCTACATGCATTTCCACCTGTCGTTAAAATTAAGGGATAATTACACTCACGAGCCATTAAAAAAAATTATTTATATAAAAAATAACCAACTTTTTTAATTACGAAAAGTAGTCATCCGACTGACCTTTGGCTATTTGTTACAATTTTGGGCATTCAACCCTCGTTGT
>JBCEWC010015265.1:0-13841 GCA_038996855.1 Solanum aculeatissimum
CAATATCTCTCCCTTGGGAACATTCATCCACAAATGTAAAGGGAAGGTATTTAAGATGAATAATTGGTAAACTTTCTGCCCAACATGAATTCAATCAATGCACTTAACATCATTCTTAAAAGTTTCAATCATGTACATCAAAATCTTCAAAACATGTTACTATGATCATATATGCATGCAAAAATAACATAAGGGCTGAATTAAAGATGTGACATCATAGATAGGATTTAGTGATTACGTTAGGCGTGAATAGAGTGGAAGAGGTACGATATCTCTTCTGCATGTCCGTTTTGACTTCCCAATTGGCACTTTAGACTTGTTGATTTCTCCAACGGACCTTGACAGATGCCACATCTTTATTTTTCAACCTCTTAACTTGCATATCTAGTATTTCCACTGAGACATCCTCATAGCTCAAGTTATCTTCTACAACACCCACAACTTCAAAAGGACTTATCGAACTTGGGTCACCTACACACTTTCTCAACATCGATACATGGAAGACCGGATGAAAAATTTTCATCTCCATAGGCAACTCCAACCTATAGGAAACCTTACCAGCTCTCCTTATACTATAAGGCCCTACAAACCTTGGGCTAAACTTTTCCTTCTTACCGAACCGCACCACACCCTTCATCGGTGAGACCTTCAAATACACCTAATCATCAACATTAAACTCAAGATCCCTCCTTCTCACATTGGAGTAGGATTTTTTCCTACTTCGAGCAATCTCCAATCTCTCACTTATCAACCTCACCTTTTCCAAAGACGTCATAGCCAAATCAAGGCCTAATAAATCTATTTTCCCCACATAATACCACCAGATTGGGGACCTATAACATCTACCATATAATGCTTTGAAGGAAGCCATTCAAATGCTATAGTGATAACTATTGTTAATAGAGAACTCGATAAGTGGAAGATGTTCATCCTAACTACCCTTAAACTCCAAATCACATTCCCTAAGCATATCCTCAAGAATTTAAATGGTCCTCTCAGCTTGACCATCCCTTTGAGGATAAAAGGTCGTGCTAAGCTTAACCTTGGTACCAAGATCCTTTTGGAAGGATCACGAAAAATGGAAAGTGAATTGAGCACCACGATCCAAGACAAAAGATAATGGGTACCCCATGAATTCTATCAAACTCATGAATGTATAGCTTGGCATAATCTTCGGCACCATAAGTTGTTTTAATCGGTAGGAAGTGAGCTGATTTTGTCATTCTATTAACAATAACCCTAATAGAATCAAAGTGCTTTCCATTCTTAGGTAAACCAATTACAAAATCCATGTTGATCTTTTTCAACTTCCAAGTGGGAATCTCTATGTATTGGGCTAGGCTACCCGACCTTTGATGTTCGACTTTAACTTGTGGACAATTATGACAACTGGCTACAAACTTGGCAATATCTATTTTCATACCACCCTACCAATACACTTCCCTCAAATCTCTATACATCGTTGTAGACCCGAGATGAATAGAGTAGGATGAGTTATGTGCCTCCTTCAAAATCATGAAACACAATTCATCAACATTAGGCACACACAACCTAGCTTGGTATCTAAGGACACCATCTCTCTATTAGGAGAAAACCTCCACCTTACCCTCCTTTACCAAAGCTTTTAATTCTAATAAGGCGGGTTCAAGGTCTTGTTTAGATTTGACCTCTTCAATTAAAGAATATTTGGAACCATCAACAACCACCATACCTCCATTTTCAACCTTATCCAACCTAACACCCAACATAGCTAACCGATGAACTTCTTTGGCCAATTCCTTCTTGCCATTGTCAATATGAGTTATATTCTCCATGGACACTCTACTTAGAGCATCGAACACAATATTAGCCTTGCCAGGATGATAATGCACACTCATATCTTAGTCCTTGAGGAGTCCCATACACCTTCTTTGCCTAAAATTATGATCCTTTTGGGTGAACACATATTATAGACTCTTGTGCTCGGTGAACACATCCATATGACCCCATATAAATAATAATGTCATATTTTCAAAACAAATACCTAAAAGCTGCCTAGAAGCATCGACTATGATTTTTCCACTTTGCATTAATAAATACCTAAAACCAACCCTTGAAGCATCACAATAAACCACAAACACATCTAACCCTTCGATAGAGCCAAAATAAAAGTTGATGTAAGCTTATCTTTCAAGGTTTATAAACTCTTTTCAGATTCATCGGTCCAAATAAAATTTTCCTTCTTTTGCACCAATATTTTCAAACGGGAAGAAATGGAAGATAAAGCATTCACAATCCTTCGGTATTGCTCCTCTAGGCCTATGAAACTCCTAATATCCGTTGGAGTCAACGGCCTCGACCAATTTATTATCACTTCCATCTTCTTAGAGTCCACTTTAATTACATCAACTGACACAACATGCCCTAGGAACGCTACTTCTTTCAACAAATATTCAAATTTATCAAATTTGGCAAACAATCTCTCATCTCTCAAAATTTGCAACCTTGCCCTCTAATGATTTACATGCGCTTCTTAACTTCAAGAGTAAACCAAAATATCATCAATGACAAAACCACAAACAAATCAAGGTAGGGTTTAATGGTTCGTAAGATCCATAAATATCGTTTGTGCATTAGTTAAGCCAAATGACATCAGAACTGAAGTGCCCATATCTAGTTCAAAAAGCCATCTTGGGAATATTACACTCCCTAACCCTCATTTGGTGGTATCCACACCGAAGATCAATCTTCGAAAAATAACTAGCCCCTTGTAGTTAGTAAAATAGGTCATCTATTCTTGTCAAGGGGTACTTGTTCTTTATAGTGGCCATATTGAGTAACCAATTGTAAATGCACGCTCATACGGAGCCATCCTTCTTTCTTACAAAAAACACTAGTGTTTCCCATGGTGACTTGCTTTGCCTTATAAAACCTTTTTTTTTAAAAATCTATCAATTAGCCCTTCAACTCCGTCGGGGCTATACAAAAATGAGTAGTGTATCTGGGATGAGGTCTATACCAAAATCTATTTCCCTTTTGGGAGGAAGACCGGGAATCTCATCGGGAAAGATAACAAATAACATATTGACAATCGAAATCGATTCAATAGGAGGGGCTTTAGACTCAACATCCCTAACCTTTACAAGATGATAAATGCAACTCTTAGAAATTAATTCTCGGGCCTCAACACAAGAAATGAACCTACCCTTAACCACTGAATTATGGAATTCCCACTTATAGACTAGCTCGTTAGGAAAATGGGACTTAACCTTGCGAGTTCTATAATCAATGGAAGCATGGTATGTATGTAATCAATCCATCCTAAGAATGATATCCAAATCTACCTTGCAAAGTTCAACAAAATCACAAGCCATGACTGTATGCAATATAGACAAGGGACAATCCTCCCTTCTTGCAATAATGTACTCATCAATGAGGGAAGATGGCACAAAGGGTTCACACAAAAATTTGGGATACACATGAAGTCTATTAGAAACAAAAGGACTAAAAAAAGAAATAGTGACACCCGGATCCAATAAACAATACACATCAAAATAAAAAACCTTGAACATACCAGTAATAACATCAGGCACCTCATCCACTCATTGCCTCCCTTGAAGAGCATAAAATGGATTGTGATGTGGAACACCCCCTTGTTGAACACCTTTTTCTCTTTCATCAACATGAGCACCTTGTCGTTGAGGGCGACTATCTTTACCCTTGTTCAAACAATCTGCAGTCTTGTGGCCCATTGTTTCACACCTGAAGCAAGCACCCACATCTCTAAAGCATCTACCACCATGGTTCTTAGAACATCTCTAACATTTAGGAATACTTTTACCACTATTTCCACCTTGGGCCTTAGCATTAGGAACCCTACATTAACAAGCCTTTGGATTTGGGAATTGGAGGACCCTTGGCCTTAGAATTTGTGGCCTTGATTAAAGTTACCATACATAGTGCATGGAAAAACACAATCATATCGAGCCCTTTTGGACTCCTCACTCCTTATGTTTCTCAACTTCTCCCCTTTAAGATTTTCAGCATAAGTAATGAGTTGAAACAAATCCATATCACCCACAATCATAACAGTGCGACATTCTTCAATCACCAAATTGGATACTCCTACACAAATTTATTCATCCTTGTCGTAGAGTCGAGAACCAAATGAAGATCATATTTTAAGAGCTTGTTGAACTTGAGGGAATACTCCCTCACACTCATGGAACCTTGTTAAATATTCCTGAACTTCATCATCTTAGCCTCTCTCAATTTAATACGAAAGAAATGATTGATAAAGGCGGCCTCAAATTTCTCCCAAGGAATGAGACCGTTGTCCTCCCTCTCTTCCATCCATTGGGTAAACCAAATTCATGCAAGGCCCTTGAGTTGATAGGCCGCTAGTTCTACCTTATCCTCTGACCTTACCCCTCATAATAGCTAGGACTTTATACATTTCATCAATGAATTATTGGGGTCCTCTTCTATTTTGGAGCCATAAAAATCTAGAGGGTTCATTCTCAAAATGTTCCTTCACTCTTGAAGCCGCGGTGGGAGCATGAGGAGCTTGGGATCCTTGATTCCATTAGTTGGTCATGACTTGTGCCAACATATCAATGACACTTTTGTATTTGGCATGTGTGATCTCTTCTTCTTTTTGGGAGCTTGAGGAATTCTTGGGGCCAGATCACCCTCGAGTGTAGAAGCTCTTTGTGGCATTTTCCTTGGCGACATTCTCTAAAAGAGCAAAAGACCATCCATTAGGAAAAAAGAATTGTAATTAATTCTATAGAATGACATAGATTATAAAGAAGCCTCATATCCTCCTATTCATAGTTGTGGTGCGTTTCAAAACCATTAACAAGACTCTACTTAATGTGGTGATTTGGATTTCTGAGGACCATTTATACACCTACTACTCTGATACCAATTTTGTCATAACCCAACTTAGGGCCTGTACGTAACATATTGAATGGGTAACACAAAGGCAACCAAAATAAGCCTCTTAACGTATCATGTACATTCTAGGTTGCTCAAGCATAAGTAAGAAATAGATAAGTAACAAATAATTCTAGTGGAAACGAGACTTTGGACTCAAGCTATAGGGATGTTTTAAGGAAGAGTATTTGCATAAATTAAATAACAAATAAAGTCTAAGGGGCGGGTAAGTATAACTCACACTATGGGATGTTCCCGGGCTTTGGGACTTCCATCTAATCAATATGCATACAACATGCATAGATGGTTATACATGGACTAAAAATGGAAGTATTTTATAATTACATAAACATGATAGGAATCATGCTCAAACATACATTTTCATATCCAACAACACCTCTAAAATGAAAGGAATGGGGGCTAAAGCATCTCCCAGGCTCACCCTCAAAAGATACGTTTCCAAAAATATATAAGTCTTTACAAAAGCATGAAAGTAAAGTGGATATTGTCCCTGGAGTGGAGGACTCACCAATAGCAATCTTCTAATAGACCGACTAACGACGTGGAGAAGGAGGATGGATAGAAGCTCTGGTTCCTACATACTAGTTCATGTAGGCAAAGAAAATATGTGTTAGTACTTGAAATGTGCTATGTTTGCAGGGCCCAACGCAACAAGGAAACATAATCCTCAATTAAACCATATGCATAATCATAGTGAATATATATAAGCTCAATATGACATGAATTATCAATGCCTTAGTTAAAGCATACATGAGGATAGCCAAATCATAAATCGTATCATACATAGATGGGAAGGAACCATAATCGATAATTAAGAACAAGTTAGCAACTACTTGGAATCCCGATGTTCACCCCACACCGAATAAAGGAGTGGTTTAATTTTAAAAAGTAATCAAAACACTCACCTTATAGGAACCTCCCCTCTTTTGAAAGTCCTTCACAACTACCTTACTAGAATAATCCCTATTTTGGTTACCTTTTGGGAACTCCCCCTTTTTGGTAGATTACAAAAAAAATTTCTTATGGGAACACTGCCCTACTCGAATATTAATTACATGTACCTTATGGGAACTCTCCCTTTTTGAATTATCATATCACAAGAAATTCACAACCTATGGTTCCAACATAGTTAAGGGACAATGGCTGCCTACCAAGGTCCGCTTGGTGCTAGGTCACAATCCCAAGAAATATTCAAATCATACTTTTAGCTATAATATGCAAGGCATCATAATGCCATAGTAATGTCGTGGAATGGATCATAAAACCAAAGATTCTTAAAATCAAAGAAAATGCTTCACATTATTCATAACATTCATAACCTTTTCGTGATCTCATAGCATGCTTAATAGCCCTTCAACATTTTCAATATTCACAATTCAGATGTCTTAAAATAAGACTTTCAATAATAGAGAAGCTTATCACATGACTTGATCAAACCATGGTGGGTATATGTACATATGCTTAAAACCATGCAATTCAAGAGTATAATACATGGGAAAAGAAAAATCAATTCACTTGAAAATCTTTCAAATCAAACACCAATATTGTAGTAGAACCCCAATTTGGGCATCAAAATTGCAACCAAAGTTTACAAATTCTTTTATAGTTTGCATAGTTCACAATATGCATAGCCTCAATAATTATAAATTAACTCATGGAGTAATCCTTCATTTGATATTCATGCTTAACAAAGTAATACTTAAAGAATACAAACTCAATTTATGTGTATAACATATAATGAAGTTAACCCATAAGTTATTAAAGATCAAAATCATGAAATTTAACAAGAAGAGAAGGATTGACTTCATGGGTGGAAGAAATCCAATGAATGAAGCCCACATACCTTTAACTTTAAGTTTTCTTGAATGAGAGTTTAAGGATGACTTGAGGCTTTGCTTGGTTTTCTGGTAATCCAAAGTGAGTCTTGAGAAATCTTAAATTTAGATAAGGGAATTGCTAGGATATATAGAGGATTTTAAGAGAGTTGCAGTGTTCTAGGGCATTGAAAATGACTGAAAAATCGTAGGACTCCTGTATATATAGGCACTGGGTTATTACCCAATTGCCTTTAAATTTTGATACTTTTTTAACTAGGGCGCGACAGGTCCACGACGCAGACTTGTGATGGAGTAGTTCATTTTTGCTTGAAAATTCAATTCTCCCCTGTTTTGTCCTAGGAAATGAATTGAGGAAACTTTTTCACTAATGGGAGAAAAGTCCGCGATGCGGACTGGTCACACACTTTTCTTCTTAAGCCCGAATCACCCGAATTTTGTTTTCCTTCTACAGGTTATCTAAAAATAAAAAGCCATCCCTTTTCCACAAAATTTTACCCCTAAAACATAATACAAAGTTGAATTTGTAAAATCATGCACGAATTTGAAGATATTCAAAAATTACACTCATAAGGAACTTTTTATGAGGCGCGTAAGGGGTGCTACATAGATAGCCTAGGAAGCCTGGAGGATAAAGCCTACACCTCGCTAACAGGGTCACACTCCCATTCCTGCCCCCCCAGTGGTTCACTAGCAACATCTCTCATATCATAGAATGCAAGGCTCCCTTGGGAGTATACTGTAACCGCCCCCAAAATATGGTGTGTCTCTCCTTTCACTAATCAGTAGCACAAGTACATAAAAAATAACAATGATATATAGGATCATATATAAGTCATAGGGAGGCACAAAATCATGTTTAAATAGGAAATTCTACCACAAGTACGTAGAATAGATACAAATCATCACAGTTGCATCATGCATTTAATACAAACAAGATATAGATGCTAGATTTAGTTAACAGTGTAGCATGCAATCACAAGTTAGCATCAATAGCTAGTATATTTAGCTAATGAAACAATTATAGCTAACACAACCCTTAATATAACAACAATAGTCCCATAGCACCATATATAACATATGCAGATGCACAACTAGCTATATTCAACATATATTCCACACATTTTATGCAACCATTTTAGTTCAGTCTAAGGTTAGAGAAAGCCTAGCCTACCTGATATCCATCATCTCTTGCTCTGAGTCAATCTATCCAAGCTTTTCCATTCTAAAACACTTCCAGGTACTGATTAGAAGCCACAATAAAATCCACAGTGTCAATAGAATCAAATTAGCTGTAAAAACTTTATGAATAGGCAAAAATACGTCAATTGGGTCTAAAAAGGGGAGAATAGGGCCCATATCTAAAATCCCCAGAAAATCCAAGAAAATTATTCCCACGTTATCCTGAGTCTACAACAAATAATTCAGCCAAAAACTCACCCCAGAAGACCGAGAAAATGCCCAAAAACAAAGTTAAAAACATTACTAGAAAAACATTCTTTTCAAAACATTCTCAGTCAAAATTATCAAAACTTGGACAAAATCAGCTAACACCAAGAATACCACAGCATTACTCTCAAAACATAAAACAATTTAAGCTCTAATTTCACTTAATGTCGTCAAGAATCGACTAAGAACTCAACTCGCAAAATTTTCAATAATTTCGAGAAAGTAATCAGCTAAAACAATTATTTTTCCTCGAAATACGCCCTAAATCCTAAATAAGACATCACCACAATGATCCTTGTGAAAATCCAAGTCATATGGACTTTTGAATCACCAAAGTTTGAGTTATCTATCACTTTTTATGGCCATTAGAAGTTTTCTTATCCAAGGCCTCGCGACCAAGCTTTATTTAGGGTAGTCGCACTATGCCGCATGCGGACGAGGGCGCGAGCATGGGCCTATGCACCAGTTGCTGATGCCAGTAATCGCAAAACTTTTAGAGCCATTCCCAGGGCTTCCAATGTCTTTTTTATAGTGAAACCATATGGATTTAGATGTTCCGGATCCAATGGTTCGGTTGAAAATCCCAACGGAGCATCGTACAAAAAAATGAGGGTCTGATTTGTTTCTAGCTAAATTTAGCTAAATGAACTGAGGGTGTCATAATGCAATCGGATATCCCTGTCAATTGACGATAAGTCATTTTAGACTATTTTTGATGTTTCGGAGCTTGCCAAGCCATAAGATTTCTATTCCGAGCGCATTTAACTAGGTTTTTACCAAAACACTCTTTTTAGCTTCCAATCGAACTCATTTCGCAACTTTTGGCCAAAATCACACCAGAACCCTCCATACTCAGTCCAACCACTCTCCTAGAACAAATCAATCATTCAAGAACTAATGGAACCATCATAATCCCATTTTGAGGATGTTTACCAGGGTTTTGATAGAAAACTCATTTTTGTCGTTTTAGATTTTTGCAAACTCGCATAATTCGCAACGAAAACCACCGACAACAAATCAAATAGTCCTAATATTCCATAATAGGTTTGAGGTCAATATACAGAAGCTCAGAACAACAGAAATATCATAGAAACACCAAAATAACGTAAAGGGTCATTACAACATCCACCATAAATAAGACTTTCATCTGTGAAAGTACGAACGTAGGAATAGTTGCAAGTTCTAGCCTGCACCACAAGTATATCTGTCATAAGAAGGATCCGTATCTCAGAACATTTCTGATACTTCCTTCGCTATCCAGAAATCCAACCACAAATTACCTACATGCAAGTCAAAATATTGGCAAATTGTGGCTAGTAGGCTCATATTTGCACACACGCCAAATCCCTTTTTTGTTATTGTCCCATTTACCAGGCACCACAACAAAATCATTCATCAGTGAAGATAATACCCAACATACCATCCACTTAATGACTTTCAATACCTCTCTTCGTAGCCAGACATCCATATATCACTTCTCAAACATGGTCCTCAATAGTTATTACCATTCAACCCCTATTCTATAGAGTTTAACCACAAATTCTTGGAAAGAACCAAGATAATAACCATTGGTGCTTATAACTCACCAAATCCTTGCTACACAACATAGTAGTCAGCCTAACGGACACAATCAAGCACTCACAAAGGACACAAAAAGGTCCCAATACACTCTCCAGAATGTCCACCACCATAACCTTCCTTAAAAATATTAGACAGTCATTTAACTCCAAGAAATCATACCAGAGTACAAGTATCTTATCCAGAATACACCAGCGCAACATCAACAAGAAGAAGACAGGATACATAACAGAACAAGCTAGAGGCAGGACTAACTCAGATGCAACCAACTCAACTCATCTCAAAACATAAAAGGGATAATGAATTCAGGCTAGGCTTGACCCTGCCATCCAATCCGTACAAATTCTATTAGTGGTGAACTCAGAGTCATTCTATCTTAAATTGTAGAATCGTGTGTTCATAGTCGGCACAACCCCTGGTGACAATTTGAGGATTTCCATATTCTATCCCAAATACCCCAAACCTTGGTAAAGGCATCCTATAATATGTTTATACCACTCAGACCCAACTCTGTAGGCTCAAACCAGCCAATTGGAGTGCCACATCGATAACTGCATAATAGGAACAAGTCAATTCGCCCCCAGGGAAATACCAAAACCAAGACCATTTGACAATATCACTCGACCTAAATAATATAATTCTGATTAATTACCATACGAAATGTCCCACTAATAAAAGGGACTTTCTACTATCTAAATATCTGACCCATGATAAAAGAAGCTCGAAACTCATACTCAAGCAATCGTTGGTCTGAGCAATGTACCTAACACTGTATAACCATATCGCAAGTACCAGGAAATCTTGCAGAAAGACCAACATTCCTACTCGCAAGCATATCTAGGAATCCCGATGACACAGTCCTAGTTGACTAATAATCATAACAAGTCCCTAGGGCAAAATGGTTTGTAGCTAGCTAATAACACAACAATATCTAATACAACAATAGACAATATAACCAAGCCCCAAGCATAACATTTACCTCACAACCCAGTCACCTAAGAATCAGGAGAATCTCATACCAATAGCATCATCACACGGAGTCATAACCATATAGGCACTAGGTGTGGCCAGGGATATAACTAACAGTCAGCCACTCAAACACAGTGAAAACTAGTATCAAACTATCTACTCAAACAATTGAGTATCCAAACTACTATATGTATAAATCATAGGGCTTAGGCTTACTAAGCCACCAACAGGGTATAATTGTAACACAGGCGATAATTACTAAAAATCCCACCTATTGTAACAATCTCATCAATATCAGGAACCCAATAGATCAAACCAGCAGTTAAATAACCCAACACGGGTATACCAAGAGCAACAATTCTTAGCAATACTTTAGTCCCAACCTCTTCTACCTATGATATCATTATTAGTAGCACTCATATCCCCTAAAACATTGAAATAACAACAACCGTACAGATATAAGTATCAGAACGTTTTGGCCCAAATAATATCTCCCATAAAATAATACATAGGTACTACCAACCAAGTACCAATCACAAAGCCTACTTCTAAGGACCTTCTATATTGTTAATGCATGAAAGCTCTCTTATCTGGGCGTTACAACTCGAGGTCATCTAGCATCAACTCAATGGGCTTTGAGGCTGCTCTCTATTTGGGACTGGTAATATAGTACTTTCCATGCCTGGAGTCTGGCCTCAATGTGGCATCCATGCGTAGGACGAACAGAGCCAAATTCTCAGAATCGCAGAACCATTAACAAGATGCACAATAGAATTAATAACATATAAAGGTTCCTAAACATCTTTTAGCATCCTAGACATAAGCCACGAACGTTTTCGACCCATCCATAGTACTCTACTAGACAGTAGCTCTGTACAGCTGAGACTACTTAACCTTAAGCTCTGATACCAACTTGTAATGTCCTTGGTTTTGTAATGATGGAGCTTTCTAGGTCCCCCCTATAGGAAAGCCAACCAAAACCAACCCAACGGTACCTATCCTAGCATCTAGAAAATTAAAAATCAACACAACGATAACATAATAGCAACATCTACCCAAAAACTAGAAGGTAACTGTATATAACTACAATAACAGAAAGATACAAGGTACCAAAACATAAAATAACACAAATATATATATATATATATACACACACAACTGAGAGTGCTCCTATGAAATACATCATAGTACTACTATACAAGGCCAAATGTCTAGGAATAATAGAAGACCATCAAAAGGAAGGAGACTGCAAGGTAGCTAGAACCATCAGTGCTCACCAAAAGTCTCTTGAGTGCTCCCGAAGCTCCCCAACTCAACAACTATGACCCGTACCTAGACTTGCACCATGGAGAGTTATAAAAAGTAGGGGTGAGTACAAGAGAAGGCACCCAATAGGTATCATCGACCGTCCAAGTGAAATAGGGATTATAAAGAAGCTCAAAATATATTAAGGACTGCAACAATGTAGAAACTCAAACTCAAAGCACAAGTATACCTGGAAACCCTCAATCCACAACTGAACCAATCAAAGTGATAAACCATAGCAAACTAAATCAACCCAAGTGATGAACCATAAATAACTTAATCAACCAAAGTGATAAACTATGAAAAATTAACTCAACCCAAGTAATGAACAACACTTATCAGAACCAACCAAACTCGGATAGCACCGAACAACACAAAACGTGAATTAGAACTCAGTAAGTATCCTGGTCAAGACTATCCCTCAAACCATGCCTGGAATGGACCTCAGGTAATCCCCTGGACTCGAAATCAAGTGGGCAATACCCTAGACTGTACATCAGGGTATAATGAATTCAAAAACTATTGGCTGCCAAACACTGTGTAGGCCTATATCAAAATCACCCCCAACTAAGGCATAGGATTTACACGATTGGAAAGCCCTATTAACTATGTTTGTATGCCACCTAAGCCCCCATAAGCCCGATTGGTACACCCGTGCAAAATATTGAACTGACAGACCAGTATGGAACCCCACAGAACCATTATAGAGCCATATAACCATCCCAGAGCCATGACCCCATATTATTAGAACAAGGGTCAGTTGTACGTGGATGTAAGGCCCTAGTTTCTAAGCCTGAACGCCCCTTAGACCCACATAGCCTAGAAGGTACACCATGAACAATATGGGTGTGAAAGGTTTAGTGGATCCACGAGTAAACAACCGGGCCCTCAACCCCAACATCACAATAGTAATTGGGCTTTTGACCTATAGAAAGTGCTATCATCACCCGGGGACTCTAACCTCTGGGTCTTCTGACCTAGCATACAGTGGTGAAGTCAATCAGGCCACGTGGTCTAACCATAAAGGTAATGGTAGGATGCATCCCCCGCGAGAGAAAGAATCCCACTAGCATAATCAATAGCCTCTCAACATTAATGTACTATCATAGTGCCTCGCCCCAATATAAAATCAATGGGGTCCACAACCCATAATCACCCAAGTCTCAGATCCAAAAAAGTCAATGTGTCGTATATCTCTCTGAATAAATAGAAGTGTCTAAAACTCATAATGTAAACAATGGAGCCCCCCCAAATCCCTATTAGAGCTCGATCCTCAGAATTAGTATCCATGCCTGGCCCTACAATCAGGGCCACCGGGACTCGAACCACGTGGAGTTTTCCCTTAGGACTCAGGCTCTCATACGTGATAACCGGGGCTCAGAATACTGGGAAGTTTCATCGAGGACTTAAAATATCAATAGTCACCCATACAACTAGTCTATTTATGTCACGACCCGGATAGGAGAATAGATGTGACATGGCGAAAGAGGACCCGAAGACCCTCGATCAAGCCATCATAGCATCATTACACTCATCACCGGTTTGGAAAAGTGGAAGCTAAAACATGAAACACATAAGCTCTAAGGGTTTAGGGGCTTGTGACTCAAGCTATGGGGGCAATTCGGGAATGGGAGGAACATGTTTGCACGTAGCACATAATCATACATCATGCTCAACATTCAAGTCATTGTAATAACATGGAGACATAAGCCATTACCATAACATGGAAACATAATCATGAAATCACATGGAAATAACATCATATTA
>JBCEWC010015266.1:0-13840 GCA_038996855.1 Solanum aculeatissimum
CTAGTTATAACAATATAGAATGCTTAAATAAAAATTTAAGTAGTATCATAAGTTTTTCAAGAAATAAAGTAGGGTGATGTTATTTTAATTTATATATTATAAGATATAAGAATAGCTAGAAGAAGATTGTTTATGTACTGAGATTGAAGCTTAACTTATTCGGTTGGAGCCTTGTGTTGATAACGTGTTGTGAAATGATGAGAATATATTAAAACTAAGAAGGAATATAAAAGAGAAGATATAGTATTTCTTATTCTCACTTTTTTTTCTTCTTTTCACTCTTATTATTTTGTTACAAGAAAGGGGGTATTTATACTTGTGTATACATGATCATTTATGGTTATCTCATTACCATGTATACACCTTGGACCCCAAGTATAATACATGGATAATTAAGTTACAACATATATTAAGATAAGTGTAAATACATCTTCCACATAGTGTATATTATGTGTCTATGTTAGTTTCCACAAAATATAATTATGTGGACATGAAAAATATTTATTTATTTGGACATCCATTTTACAACACAAAAATCATATTTTTCACTTGTACAACTCAAGATTTCAATTATAACAATACAGATAATTCAAAATAGGTCCAAAGCAGTTTATGAAAAGGCAAAACAGTAATTTTCACAGATAAGCTATAAAATGACCAACCAGATTATTACAATCAAGTTGGCTAATTTCAATTGGATAATTCAGAATTTTATTCATGAACACAGGCTTTATAAAAATGATGATTTTGATTTAGTTTCAATTTCATTTTTAATGCAATTTTCGCTAGTGGATTTCTAGTACCTTGAGGAATATTTTCATGCAAAAATTTTTAGAATTCAACCTCATTTTTCAATATTGGATTTTTTGAGCCATTTGATCTATTTTTAACAAATTTCATGATATTGACATTGTTAGTAGTGAAATTTGATTGTGAATCATTATTTAAATAGATTGTGGTATTTTGGAAACTATTCAAAAGGGGAAGGCTCAAGTATTGGGGTGATTGCTTTATTTTATTGAGACAAGTGAATTTCTAAACTTTTGTGAAGATTATTCAAGCTTGTATTTTCCTTGTTTGTTGGGGAGTAAAAGGAGATTCAAAAATGGATAAATCATCCATGACAACTATTTAATAAATAGAGATGGGGGTAATAAAATGGCTAAGTGTTTGCTTGTGTCAACTTGATTCATTATTGCGAATTATGATTGTTCATATATTAATTTGAGAATTGATATAAGTATTTGATTAATGGTATTAACCCTTATAGTGAGATTATTGAGTGATAATGTATCCCCCATTGATTAAAATTTGTAATTATTGATTCAAGTTTTGAATAAAGATTGATACAATTGTTGATGTGATTATGGAGATATTGTGAATGTTGTATTGATTCACTAGTGGAATAATGTTGATGATATTCATGATTCATTTATTAAAGAAACATGATGAAGAATGTGACTCATTATTGAAGAGTCTTGATTGAAAATAATACATTAATTTATAAAAGAAAATAAATAATATGGTTGTGCCTATCATTGAAGAAACTGATTGATGATAATGATGTTACTATTAAAGAAAATGATGAGAGTGATTAACTTGAATAATGATTATATGAATTGTGTGGACTCAATTGCATACACTCGTGCTCTATTTCAAAGTACTTACTTGTGTTGTATTGAAATCTTGACTAAGTTTCACTGTTTGATGAATACCGATGAGAAATGATTTCAGCTACATTGAGTAAGTTATTGAATAAAGGAGTTAAGGTCTTTACCGGCTGGTGTTGATTACCAAAATAGTTTTCAACGGCCTAGGTCTTTTCCAATAAGTGTATTGATTATCAAGGTCTTTTTCAGCAGTCGAGGTCTGTTTTGAGGAGTGTATTAATTACCGGGGTCTTTCCAGTTGTCGAGGTCTTTTCGACGAGTGTATTAATTATTGAGGTTCTTTTTGGCGGGAGGTCTTTTTTGGTGAGTATATTAATACATGGTCCATGTGTGGCCCCCATGGGTTCTGATTTAATTATATTAGTGGATGTGTATCGTAGGACAAATATGCATCATAAATACTTGACATTGCATTACATCATCTTGCACATCATTTCATGGTACTAATACGGATATGGGTATGAAGTTGTGTGTTTATGATTTAACTCTATATTGTGAATTATTTTATATGGTTTGTTTTACGTACTATCTTACTTGGATTATATGTTGCATTTTGTGTATGATGGCTTTTTAGAATACATGTTATGGTTTTGGAGGTTTGGCTAGTGTGCTTGGAGTACTACTCTTTACTCTCTACATGTGCATAGATTCTTTTTTTTGGTACCATGTTATATGGTACTCACCCTTATTTCTACACTTGCATGTAGATTGTGAGCCTAGTTCCACAAGACATTCTATTTATACTCTTGGACCGAGCTTCTAGATAGCCTGAGAGGTAGTAACTGGTCCATTTTTGTAGACTCTCAAGGCTTCTATTTATTTTATGTTATTTTGTTCTATTTGAGAATCAAAGACAACCAAGACCTTTAAATTCTCTTTCAAATTTCAATTGTATTAGAGTCTTGTACATGTGACACCAGTCTTGGGAGATTTTTAGATTGTGAATTTTCCCTTGTGTTGTTATCCTATATATATAGATTGTTACTTTCGCTTTATCTTCCACTTTATTATGTTATATGTTGTTTTAGGCTGACTTGTCTTGATATGGTAAGGCAAGTACCATAAATCATAATTTTGGGCCATGAAAAATTAGTATCAAATCCCAAGGTTTAGGGGTCTCACATCTATACAAGTCTAATCAAGAAGCATTTTAAGGATTAGCACAGAGACGTTTGTTTCTTATCTTTGAAAGTGTATAGGGTTGTTAGGAAAACTCCCATATTATTCATTCAATTCTTGTTGTTTATGGTTACCTGTGAGTGTTGAGTTTTCATGAGTTATTTTTGTAAAAGGCCAGGACTAGAGCACCAACTGGTAAGAGAGGAGAGGATACAACCCTCGAGTATATTATCGAGACCCCAAGTAGGGATAGAGGGAAATCTAGAGGTAGAGGGTGTTCCCAAAGTGCGATACTAGCTAGAGATTATGATAGGGGTATTTCCTACGATCCTGAAGTTGAGACTAGAAAGGACCAAGTCCCTTTGGAGTTTAGAGTTGTGCCCTTGTTAAAGGACAATTTAGTGAGGATGATAGGTATGCTCGAGAGTCTTACACGGGGTGGTAGTGTGACAAGCACACCAAGGTTTGGTTCCTATTGTTCAAGGCTAGTTGTTTGTTATTAGGTGGACCAAACACTAGTGGTTCTAATATTGGTATACATTACTTGTGATCCAATGTTTTGGCAGACAATCAACAAAGTTATAAGAGGTTTCAGAAGATGAAACCACCCTAATTTCAAGGTGGTAAGGGTTAGGACACCCATGAGTTCTTGACTTTATGCAATGAGATGTTAGAGCTAGTAGGTTTGGTAGATCCATAAGGTGTTTATTTTGTGGCACTTCAGTTCTGTGGTACCACTAGAGAGTGGTGAAGGACCTATGTGAGGTCTAGAATAGTTAGATCCTCTCCACTGCAGTGGGATGCACATTCTACTACATTCCAAGATTGTTTCATCCCTTAGAGTATGTGAGAAGAGAGTAGATTTTGAAATTTGAGGATTTAGGCAGGGTGGATGATCATTATTGAGTATAAGGCCCATTTCTATCAATTTTCTTGATATACTTCATCTTTTAATTTGGATGAGTCAAAGAAGGTTTATTGATTTGTAGAGGGTGGGGACCCTAAGAGGGACCATATCACCATTCAATATTCTTGTGCCTCGTTAGGAGGTGGAGGGTCTCATCAAAGAGGTTGTTTATCCCGACACTGAGGTCTAATTCATGCATTTTTATCAGTATTAGAGAGTGGTCATGGTTCATCTAATATTCAGAGGCCTACAGGAAAGGATGGGTATAATATCTCATCCAATTCCTCACAACAGCTTTCTACTCTAAGATCTTATTATTGGTGTGGAAACCCTAGTAATACAATTTGATAGTGCCTTATGCTGACTCGTTGAGGTCCTCACCATACCTATTCATTAACCTCAGTTAGATATTCAATACCTCTTGCTAGAGGCTCATCTCTATAGATTAGACAGCATGGTAGAGTGTAGTCCAATAGGGGTGGTCATATTTTAGGTAGAGGTGCAAGTAATGCTTTGGCTCAACAAGGGTTAGAGGTATGGTTCAAATAGGTAGAGTTTGTGATTCTCATTATTATGCATTCCTATAGAGGCTTGAGGTTAAGGCTTTAGATGCAGTTATTATAAGTATTATTTGGTTTGTCATTGATTTGCATCTATGTTGTTTAATACAGGATCCACCTATTCATATGTGTCTACTTATTTTTAGTTTGGGTTTTATTTGTTGTATGACCAAATGTTAGTGTCTATTCATGTATCTACACCAGTTGGTGAGCCTTTAATGGTGGATCGGGTGTACTGATCCTATCTTTTTTCATTGGCTAGGAATGACACTTGGGTAGATATAATTATTCTTGAGATGGTGGACTTCAATGTTATATTAGGTATGGATTGGCTTTCTCCATGTCATATTATTCTTTATTATTATGCTAAGATGGTGACTTTAACGATGCCTAGTATGCCGAGGATCGAGTAGAGAGGTTCTAGTGGTTTCTATCCTAAAGAGGTTGTTTCCTATATTTGAGCTTAGAAGCTAATTGATAGAGGTTGTTTTCTTACTTGTCTTTAATTTGGGATACTTATATTGAGCCACCAGCTATGGAGCCTATTACCCTAGTACGGGACTTTATTGATGTGTTTCTTGCTGACCTTCCAAGAGTTCCTCTTGATTTGGATATTAATTTTAACATTGATGTAGAGCTAGGAACTAAGCTCATATTTGTTCCATCTTACAGTATATTTCTATTTTAGTTGACAAAATTCAACAAGCAACTTCAAGATTTGTTAAGTAAAGGATTTATCTACCTTAGTGTATCATCGTGGGGTTCCCGATACTATTTGTGAAGAAAAAGAATGGTTTGATTAGAATTTTTATTGATTATAGGAAATTAAATAAAGTAACTATCAAGAACAAGTACCTTTTCCCTCGTATTGATGATTTGTTTAACCACCTTCAGGGAGAGACACTATTTTCTAAGATTGAGTTAAGGTCCAAGAACTATCATTTGAGGATCAGGGTATTTGATATTTCTAAGACTGCCTCTCGAACTCGACATAGCCATTATGAGTTTCTAGTGATGACTTTCGGGCTAACCAATGCCCCTACAATCTTTATAGAGTTGATGAACAAATTATTTTGACTATATTTGGTTTCATTTGTTGTTGTTTTTGTTGATGATATTTTGGTATACTCCAAGACCAAGGCCAATCATGGCAGACATTTGAGAATTTTGCTCCAGTAGTTGAGAGAGGAGAAATTATGTGTGAAGTTCTCTAAATATGAGTTTTAGCTCAATTCGATAGCATTATTAGGACTTGTGGTATCCAAGAAGGTTATCATGGCAGACACGGCCAAGATTGAGGCCATTTAAGGATAGACTAAGTCAATTTTAATTTTAGAGATTCACAGTTTTATGGGTTTGGCTAGATATTATCGATGTTTTGTTTAGGGCTTTTCCACCATAGTAGCTTTGTTGACTAGGCTTACCTAGAAGAATACTACATTTCATTGGTTTGATGAGTGTGAAGAAAGCTTCCAAAATCTCTAGGTATTATTGACTACTACGCCTATCTTGACCTTGCTTAAGGAGGACGTTGATTTCACCATATATTGTGATGCATCAGGAGTCAGGCTATGAGGTATCTTGATGCATAAAGTGAAGGTGATTGTCTATGCCTCCAGGCAATTCAAGGCACATGAAAATAACTACCCTACTCATGACATAGAGTTAGTTGTAGTTGTCTTTGTTTTAAAGTTGTAGCACCTTTATAAGGTTCATTGTGATATCTTCACTGACCATTAGAGTTTATAGTACATTTTAAGCTAAAGAGACTTAAATTTGAGACACCAAGAGGTAGATTGAGCTTCTAAAGGATTATGATTTGACTATTTTATACCATTCAGGAATGGCCAATGTGGTGGTTGATGTATTGAGTAGGAATGCTTCCAGCATAGGGGGTCTTGTAGCTATTCATGTAGAGGATCGACTTTTGCTAGGGATGTTTAGGGGTTAGGTAATGGCTTGGTAAGATTACAACTTTTGGACCAAGGTGATGTACTTACTTTTCTTGAGGCTCATTCTTCATTGATGGATCAGATTTGTGCTAGGCAATTCAAGGATAAGAAATTATGTGTCATTCAAGACAAGGTGCCTAGAGAGAAGGCTAAGGAAGTAGTACTAGATTCTGGTGGTGTTTTAAAGGTTAGAGGATAGATTTATGTGCCTAAGGTGGGTGACTTTATTAGATTGATTCTCGAGGGGACTCATTGTACACATTATTCTATCCACCTAGGAGCAACAAAGATGTATCATGACTTGATTCAACATTATTGGTTGTGTCGCATGAAGAGGGATATATCTAAGTTTGTGTCTAAGTGTTTTACATGTTAGTAGGTCAAGTGTAAGCACCTAAGGCTTGGTCGTGAGTTTTGAAGGATGCCTATTCCTACATAGAAGTGGGAGTGAATTACTAGGATTTTTAGTGGTTTCGCCTACTACTATGGCTAGTTATGACTCCATTTGGGTCATTGTGGATCGATTGACTAAATCCGCTTATTTCATTTTGGTAAAGGTTAAATATACGGAAGATAAGCTGGCTCATCTATGTATTAGTTAGATTGTTAGACTTCATAGGGTGCCTATTTTTATTATTTCTAATTGAGATTCATTATTTACTTTCCATGTTTAGAAGGCCTTATAGCATAGGTTGGGTACTTTATTGGATATGAGTTGAGTACAACATTTTACCCCCAAATAGATGGTCAATCTAAAAGGGCCATTCAGGTGTTAGAGGACATGCTTTGGGCATGTGTGATTGATTTTTGGTGCTGAATGAGATCAACATTTTTCTCTAACTGAGTTTGCCTACAATAATAGTTACCATTCCTACATCTAGATGGCTTTTTAGGCCTTGAATGGTCGAATATGTAGATCTTCTATCGGTTGGTTTGATTCGGTTGCACTGGAAACCATAGATACTAATTTTCTTAGGGATCCCACAAAGTAGGTACAATTGATTAAGAATTTATTATTGATAGCCAAGAGTCGCCAAAAGAATTATACCAATAGAAGGGTTCAACCACAAGATTTTATAGATGGTAACCATGTATGGTTGAGAATCTCACCCATGTATGGTATCATGAGATTTAGGAAGAAGGGCAAGCTTACCCCTAGATTCTTTAGCCCTTTTGAGAATTTGAGTCGAGTGGGAGAGGTGGCCTATAGACTTTCTTTTCTATCTAGTCTACAATTGTGCATTCATTATTTCATATTTCTGTGCTTTAGTGATATGTATCTTATAAGTCTCATATGATCTCTTTTGATTCGATAGAGTTGGGCCAAGATTTGATTTATGAGGAGGAGCCAATGGCCATTCTAGACAAACAGGTCTGTAAGCTCAGGACCAAATATATTGCTTCGGTGAAGGTTCAATGGCATCATCAACCCATGGGAGAAGCGACTTGGGATATCATGTTTGACATGCGGGCTCATTATCCTCATCTCTTTGAAGCTTCAGGTATGTTCCATGTTTGAAACAAACATATTTTTTATGGTGGATGATGTAACGATTTTGAAGGTCATTTTTTATATTTTTAAAAATATTATCATTTTACCCCTCTCAGTAATTGTCCCAAGTCGAATTTGATTTGTTATGATATTTGGTTTTTGAAAAGTTGGGATTTTGGTAAAGTGTGGAATTTTAAAACCTTAAGTTGCTTAATAAAGAGTTTTGGTGTTTTGAGTCTCTGAATGAAATTTCGTCAATTTCGCTAACTTTGGATGTTGAAATTTGTCTAGGAGAGCTATTGAAATCATATTTAGAGTTGCTTTGCTGATTTGAGGTTCAAAGTTGAAAATTGAGTTAAAATTTGATAAAGGTTTGACTTTGGGAAACATTTTGAGTTGAGATGCTTAAATTGAATTTCTAATGCTTCTGTTGGATTTATAAGGTAAGTTTAGCTCTAGAACGAGCTTATAATTTTTGGATGTTCTTATAGCGTTTTGGTATGTTAGTATATTAATTTTTCCTAATTGAGACTAGTTGGATTTCAAGTCAACGAGACCTCAAATATGATTTTCATTGAGTTTAGAATGTTGAATTTGGTAGGGATGCATATATATTTTGTGTGTAAGTCTTTTTGAATGAATCCTGAGGGTTCATTCTGTGATTTTAGGCCTTGTGAATTACTGATAATTGGCGCACGAATCCTTTTTCGCATTCGTGGAGACCTCTCCTATGTTTGCGAAGATGTGTCCCTGTGTGAATAGCATTCGTGAAGCCTAGGGTCGCGATTAGGGAGGATCAAGTGGATTGATCTCTACGTTTGTGAAGATCCTGGACACAATCATGGATAATATTGATTGTTGACCTCTGCGTTCGTGGGCACTAGGCAGTGATCGCAGAGAGTATTTTTTACCTAAAAAGTGACCTTTACAAAAGATAGGTTTTAGTCTATTTTCACCATTATTAGACCTTGGGAGCTCGAGAGAGGGTCATTTCAAGAGATTTTTCGTGAGAATTGCATAGGATAAGTTACTTTTAGTTAAAAGCTTAATTACCCATTGATTATATCTTATTTTTAACATCAAATTAGTGAATTTCAATCGAAGAATTTGGGATTTTTTTATGAACTCAAGCTTTACTAAAATAGTGATTTTGAGTTGGTTCTAACTCAATTTTTGAAATGAATTTTTCTAATACATTCCTAATACCTTGAGAAATCTTTTCATGCAAAAATTTTAAGATTTCAACTCTACTTTCTAATATTGGATTTTTGATACATTTTACACATTTTCCTAAATTTTATGATTTTGGGTTTGTTAGTCTTGAGATTTAATTGTGAATCATTATTTGAATAGATTATTGTGTTTCAAATACTATTAAGAAAGGGAAGGATCAAGTGTTGGGGTGATTACTTGATTTATTGTGGAAAGTATATTTCTAAACCTTTGTTGAGATTATTAAACCCTATATTTTCCTTCTTTATATGTTGGAGAGTATGTGAATTCTAAAATGGGTGAATTATCCATGAAAACTATTTAATATATAAAAGTGAAAAAATAAAAAGGCTAAGTGTGTGCTTTTTCCAACTTAATTCATTTCTGAGAATTATGATTGTTGATGTTGATTTGAGTAACGATAAGTATTTGATTAATGGTATTGATCCTTATATTAAGATAATTGAGTGATGATGTATCCCTGTTGATGAAAAATTATGATTATGGATTCAAGTATTGAATAAAAGTTGAGGAAATTGTTGATATGATTATGAAGATACTGTGATTGTTATATTGATTTACTTGTGGAATAATCTTGCTGATTCATTTATTAAAGAAAGTTTATAGAGAATGTGACTCGTTGTTGAAGATTTTTGATTGAAAATGATATATCAATTTATGAAAGAGATTGAAAATAATGAGGTTGAGCCCATCATTGAAGAATTTGATTGATGATAATGATATTACTATTAAAAAAATGATAGTGATTGACTTGAATGATGATTATATGATTTGTATGAATTCATTGCATACACTCACGCTCTATTTGAAACACGCTCTATTTGAAAGTGTTTACCTCTGTTGTATTGAAAGCTTGACTGAGTTCCACTATTTGATGAAAGTCGATTAAAAATGGTTTCGGCTTGATTGAGTTAGTTATTGAATAAAGGAGTCGAGGTCTTTACTAGGCGGTGTTGATTGTTGAGGCCTATTTTGATGGTTGAGGTATCTTCTAGTGAATGTATTGATTGCCAAGGTCTGTTTTAGCGACCAAGGTATCTTTTTGTTAATGTATCAATTGTTGAAGTCCTTTTGACGATTGAGTTCTCCTCAGGCGAGTGTATTGATTGTCAAGGTCTTTTTCGGTGATCGAGGTCTCTTTTGACAAGTACATTGATTGTCGAGGTCTTTTTCGATGGTCAAGGTCTCCTTTAGTTAGTACATTGATACATGATCCATGTGTGCCCCGTATGGATTCTGATCAAATTATATCAGTGGATGTGAATTGTAGGACAAACATGTATCATGGATACTTGACATTGCATTGCATCATCTTTCACCTCATTTCATGCTATTAATGTGGATATTGGTATGAAGTTTTATGTTGTTAATTTAACTCTGTATTGTGAATTATTGTATATGGTTTATTATACGTACTGTCTTACTTGGGTTATACATTGTATTTTATGTATAGTGGCTTTTCGAGTATAGGTTGTGGTTTTGGAGGTTTGGTTGGTGTGCTTAGAGTACTCATGTTCTTTACTCTCTACTTGTTTATAGAATCTTCTTGCAAGGTACCGTGTTACTCGGTACTCACCCTTGCTTCTACACTTAATTGTAGGTTATGAGCCCAGTTCTTCCTGATGTTCCATTCATACTCTTGTACTAAGCTATTAGATAGACAAAAAGGTAGCAGCTTGTCCATTTCAGCACATTATCAAGGCTTCTATTTACTTTATGTTGTTTTGTTTTATTTTTGAATCAAAGACAACCATGACAGTTGTATTAGATGCTTGTACATGTCACACCAGTCTTGGAATGTTGTTAGGTTGTGACATTTCCCTTGTGTTCTTATCATATATATAGATTGTTACTTTTCTTTATCTTCCATTTTATTGTGTTATATAATGGTTTAGGTTGACTTGTTTTTGTGGGTTATGGAAAATGCCATCATCCCCGGATTTTGAATCGTGATAATTTATTATGATCCTGCAAGTTTTTGCATTTTTCTTTTTAGGTCGTCCAAAAAGAATGCCACTTTACCATACTTAGAAACAATTTAACTAAATTCTCCTTTTACTCTTAATAAAATAATTATGGCCTACACAAATATTTAAGAATTATTTTAGACCACAAATTTCAAAAGTTTTTTCTTTCTTAAATATCATGCAAAATTAAACGGTGCCACATAAAATAGAATGGAGTAACATTTTTGTCGAACAAGCATTTCATGATGTTCATATAAATCTTGAATATCTAATTTGAAAAATATAAATTCATTTTTTTAATAAAATAAGTTCAAAACGTGTGTTTACTAATTAATACATTTTTAAAAGACTATATACCTTAAATATCTAATTTTATAAATACCCTTATTTGTCTAATATAAATTTTTTATTTTAAATAATTATTTTTTATTTTTAAAATTTAATATAACTCTGTAATTATACATGTATAACCAAACAACACACTAATAATTACATTTGTAACGACCCTTTAGGTCATTTCTGTGTTTTCTATGTTTTTCTATTGTTTTGAGCTTTGGTATAGTTGATCAGACTTATTATGACCTGTTGGGGATGTTGGGATGGTTATAAGGTATTTTAGTTGAGAATTGTGCAAGTTTGCAAGTTAGCGAGAAGTTAAATCTGCCAAAATAAGATTTCTATCAAAATATAGTAAACGGTCTCAGAATGGAATTCTGATGGTTTCATTAGTTTCAAAATGGTTGTTTTATGCTATGAAGGTGGTTCATTCAAGGACGGAGGGTTTCGATCTTATTTTGATCGAAAGTTGTAAATTGAGTTTAACCGACAGCTAAAAAGGGCATTTCTGTAAAAACCCAGCTTAACTCGCTCAAAATCAAAAACTGATGGTGTGGTCAGCTCTAGAATGTCAAAAATAGTTTGAAATGACCTTCTGCCAATTGATGAGTTCATCCGGTTGCATTTTGACCCCCTCAGTTCTTTTAGCTAATTTTAGCCAAAAGAAGTGACGTACTCATTTTTTCATACAGGACTCCATTGGAAAATCTGACTACACCTTTAGATCTGGAATGTTGAAATTAGTGTGGTTACATTATTTGATTGTGTAAATAGGACATCGGGAGCCTCGAGAATGGCCAAGAGAAGTTTTGGAATAGGTTGGTGCCGCACTAGCAAAGTTAACCCTCCGTGTTCACAGAGGGTGAAGTGTGATCCTGGATGAGAGGTTACAAAAGCTCTGGGTTCGCGGAGCCTTAGGCGCGTTCGTGAAGCTTTAGGCGCATTCGTAGAGGCCTGGTGAGCCAAGGCACCGCATTCGTGGAGAAGGGGTGAGGTATTACAAGTCCATTTTTGGCGATTCAAAGGTCTATGTGACTCACAATTCTGCAAGGAACATGTGGTGAAGTTGGTTTTGAGATTTGATGCGTATTTCGAGGTATTTTTCCTATTTTAGCTATTATTTCTCTCGATTTTGATGAAAACTTTTATGTTGAATTTGTAACTAATTCTTGACAGAATAGAGTGAAATTTTAGCCTAAATATTCTACGTTCCGAGGGGAACGAGATGGTTAGCTGGGTGTTGGTGTAGTTGTTTGGTTTTCATAAATTTAGGTTGAAAAAGTTTTGAAAGGAATGTTCTCCTAGTACAAGTTTTTTACTTTGTTTTTGGACATTTTCTCGGCCTTCTGGGGTCCATTTTAGGCCAAATTTTTTATTGTAGATTCAAGTTATTGTGGCGAACGTTTTTCAGATTTTTATTCAGTATTTCAGGCCAAATTCTTATTTTTTCCATTTTGGGCCCTTTTGGCCTAATTTCGCCCATTTCTCAAAATAATACAACCAAACTGATCGTGTTGTTATCGTGAATTAGATTTTCACAGTTGAACATCATCGAGAGGCCATTTGGAGAGGGAAAGATTGATGGGAGTAATTTAAATTTTGAGGCATCAGCGGCCAGGTAGGCTAGGGTTTTCCCTACCCTTAGAGTAGGTGTAGTTATATGCATGTTTAACTGCGATGGATGTTATATGTTAGTTGTACGCTATATGTAACAACCCAAAAACTTTTGAAATCTACTTATGGTTGGCATTCTATAATGTACTACAATCCATGGTTGAGTTTTGGTAGCCACGGGTTGAATTTAAGTGGCCGAATGCAAATTGGGCTAGTAAGTGGCCTAGAGAGAAAGTTTCGACAGTGTACTTCAAGAAATCATAACTTTTGATGTGGGATTAATCATGTGAGATACCATTTATAAAATTTAATCTCTTTGGGATATCTTTACAACAAAAGAAGTTTCACTCAATTTGGATATCGGATGAGGGAGATATGGCCCAAACAGTGAGACTGTCTAAAATTCGGAAGCCATTGGAGATAGGCTCAGAAATATCACCAAGGACATTTGCACGGACCGTGAAACTTTGCACGGTCCGTCTAATGCCTCGGGTGATGTTCCAGTGAGCATGGGGTGGCCTGGAACCACCCCTAATCCAAGTGTAGGTTGACGGAACCTTGACCGGTTCGTTTGGCACTTAACGAGTCGTCCACTGTCCCGTGAAGTTGGACAGTGGCTAGGCCAAGACTTGGGAATGATTTTTGGGGTTAAGTGAGGTTAGATAGTAGGTTACACGAGACGTCTCACCTTAGAGGGTCTATTTGGTTGCTCGTAAAATGTAACAGAAAGTCCTCCGAGAGTTCGCGCGTAGATTTGGCTAAGTTCATCTTGATGACATGGTAAACGGTCCGTGAGACCATTTTCCGGCACTGTAGCTGCCGTTTGGGTGATGTGTTCAGTGAAAAGTTCCGGTTTATTAATGGTATTTTCGTGATTTAAAATTTCCCTAAGCCCCCTTTTGGTCCCTTAAGATATCCTAAACCCCTAAATCATCCCCCAAACCCTCATTCATCCATTCAAACTCTCCTACACTCTCTCTTAAGATCCTA
>JBCEWC010015267.1:0-13839 GCA_038996855.1 Solanum aculeatissimum
TTCGGCCACTTAAACTCAACCTGTGGCTACCAAAACTCAACCATGACCAGTAGTACATCATACAAGACCAACCATAATGAGCTTTCAAATTTTTTTGGGTTGTTACATAGACCAGGGTGTTATCCAGTTTCATCATATCTTCCATAAAACTTACCATCTCTATTGAACTGATTATTTTCACCTTTTTGTCTAATTGTATTTCAACCTCAGTAATAAATATCTCTAAGACATTAATTCCTGATGTTTTTGATACAACAAATAGACATAATCATAACGTCAAAAATCATCGATAAAAGTGATAAAGTACTTTTCCATGCTGAAAGATGCAATATCAGAAGAAAGATATATATCGGTGTGCATAATTTTAAGAAGTTTTGAGCTTCTTATGGATCTTTTTATTGTATGTTTTGTTTATTTTCCTTTAATACAAGCCACACAAATATTAAGGTTTGTAAAATTCTAATTTGAAAGAATTTTATTTTTAACTAATCTTTCCGGTCTTTCTTTGGATATGTAACCTAAATATTTATGTCACATGTAAGCAGATAGTTCATTCACCAAACTTTATTTATTACCAATATTATGATGCTAAGTTAAGATTCAGTTTGTATAAGATATCACAAAGAGTACTCATACCAATGAGACAATTATGCTTAAACAAACTATAATATCCATTACCAAAATCAAAAGAGTATCCAGACTTATCTAATTTAGACAAAGAAACTAAACTTCTTAAAAGAGAAGGTACATAACACATTTCTACCAAATCTAAGTGATTCTCGGTACCAAGAATCAAATGATAATTCTTGATAGCTCCAACTGGAGCCTTCACTCTATTCCCATATACACTAATCTTTCATTCTTGTTTATGTTCTGTGATGTAAGGAATCCCTGCATCGTATTAGAAACATAAACAGTGCAACCAGAGTCAATCCACCAAGTATTATAAGGAACTTAAGTTAAATTTCATTTGAGTCATGTAAAAGTACAAGGCCTACCTTTCTTCTCGAACCATGCCTTATGTTTCAGGCAATCTATCTGAAAGTGTCTAGATTTTCCACAAAAATGACACTTATTATACTAATGTTCCTTCTTATGTACATGAGATACATACTCATTAACATTAAGTTGCCTCTATTTTTTCTTAACATGCTTCTTTCCTTTTTTTCTATCTCCTTGATAACTTGTAAAGTTGATGGAGTGGGTTCCTTTATTTATAACCATTATTTCCTCTTGAACCAATATTTTGGGCAATTCATGCACATTCTATTTTTCTTTCATGGTGTTGTAGTTCATTTGAAAAGGGAAACACTAAGAAGGCAACGAGCTGAGGATGAATTTCATAAGAAATATTTTCTCTACTTTCATCCCCAAGGACTTAAGTATTGCTACTACATTTATTATTTCAATGATATGCTCATGTACAGTACGTGAGACATCAAATTTTATGGTGGTCAAAGTACCCATTAATGTCCTGGCAAGAGACTTACAACAGTTTGAGAGGTTTGTTCCACAAGTTTAAAAAATTCTCATTCATTTTCAATCTTGGGAAGAGTAATCTTAATATTGCCTGCAATATTCATCTGCATGAACATAAGTCTAATTTGTTAGACGATCTCAGTACCTATAATGAGACCTTTCCACAACACTGCTAGTTTCAGTTATAGCAATTGGTTTCTTAGTGTAAAGTGTAATATCTAGATCTAAAACTCCGAGATGGTATTTTATTTGTTCACACAAGCTTGAAAAGTTAAGTCCATTAAAGATTGTAACAGAGGTATAGTGCTATGAAGACCAAATACTGCAAATAAGTTATCCTCATTAGTAATACTTTGATTTATACTATTAGATTCTAAGATGGTTTATAAACTCTTAAATATATTTATTGATGTCCTCCTTTAAGTGAACATGAAAATACAACTTCACACATAATGATGCTTAAGTATAAGTTTTTACATTATTCGATAATTTTTGACATATATTAATAATATTTATTACCTTTAAATAAATAAATATCATTAACAATACATCAAAATTATCTCCTTAATGTTAATGATTATATGAACAAATAGTCAACTTTTGGGTGATTCATAAATGTCTTATAACAAAAATTTTAATTTATCGATATAAGTGTTATATCAGTTATAAGCATCAAAATAATGGATAATTGAATTTAAGTTTAATCATTACCTTGGAATTACTCCTCCAAGAACTAGACCACTTTGGTAATTAACTAATCTCAAATATAATTCTAAGTTATTTTAACATGCATAATAGAAACATTAAAACCTCTATATATCCATAACTAACAATAATTATGACTGCTAGAATTTCATAAATATAATTCATAAAATTGAAAGAAAACATAAACTTGAATGAAAAATCAAAATTTCCTGAATCATGATCTGATACCACCTGGAAGGATTTACCTTAATTCAGATTGTCAAACATAAACAATGTTATACCCTACAAAATTACAAAAATATTTCTAGTTAAGAGATTGTCCGCATAACACATAATTCCAAGATTTTTTTGTAAATTTGAGGCTAAAATCACGATCAACATAAAATATTTAGTGGAAAAGTTGCATCAGTTGAATTTTTGACAAACCGGATCAAAAAGTACTATTTCAGAGCAAAGATGTAATTTCTAGCAAGGTGCACGACACTTTCGCGTCTCAAACTTGTCGTGAATTTGCACTTAATTTTGGTTCAATTATTTTCTACGGGATTTGAAAATCAATCAAAAAATTATCAAAAAATAAACTTGGACAGATTAAGTCTGCGCAGACGTGGTTCATCGTGGGTCAAAATTTTTAGTTTTACAAAGAGCATTCTAGATGTTTTCTTACCGCTCCTAAACATAACTCACGACAAATATAGGTAATTGTTTTTACCTAAAGAGGGTTCAATAACTCATTCCTAAGTACATATTACGTTCTAACTAAGAAACTAGGGCTCAAGAGAGGAGAAAAGAGCTAGGTATTCAAGTGATTGGAGCAAATTCTTGCAAGATTGTTTCTACCCTTATCCCAAGTATGTAAGCTAATCTAAAACTTGGGATTGTTCTTCTATGTGCCCCATGATTGTGATAGGATGAATTGTGATGAAATTGATGTTCCCATGATTGTATCATTTTTGAAAACCTCAATAATATTTAACCTATTTTACTTATAATGCATAATTAATGATTTTTATGAACTTTATTTACTAAAAAAATATATTTACATAAAGTTATTTCATAAACAATAGATACTATTTAATAAAATATTGCATGAATGAACCTAAGGATTGAGTTTAGAGTCTTGACAATATGATTGTGATTGTGATTGAGTATGATTATGGTATTGATGGAACTTGATGGTCCTAAGAGTCTTTATAATTGAACTCAAATTATTGGTCTAAGTTGGTAGTCCTCATAATTATTGTTTAAACTCCTCTTAAAAGATGTGATTGAAAACTGATTGCATGGTTGATAGGACGAAATACATGATTGTGTTAAGTTGGTAAGGGTCCTTATGAGGCTCATTGATTGGATTCATTGTTTTGTGAGAACTATGTCTTGGGAGAAGTATTGAGCATTGAATTGGGTAAGACTAAGTCCAACTAGAACCCAATAACTATATTGCTAGCATAGGATTAATTTGATAGGGGTCATTCCTCTAAATCTTTTTTAAGAAGGTTTATTGATTGATTGTGAGTGTTCCTTACCCTGGCAAGGTATTGGAAGGGTGGAAAATGACACTGCTTTATTTTATCATCACTGGATCATTGGTCATGGTTGTAAGTTAAAGAAACTCCCAGATGGTCTTGATATTATTCTAATTGTATTTTATAGGATTGGTCTCTAAATCTTACTCCTTCTTTAGATTATGACATCTTCATCGTGTTCTATGGTTCTTGATTTGATTTATCTGAGTTGATGTTGTTCTACCTTTATCTATTTTATTTTTTCATCTTACATACTTATATATTACATGTACTAAAATCTATTTGGACCTGTAATGTTTTATGATGCAGAGCTAGATGCTAGAGATCATTAATAGCTGCTCTGTTGAAGATCTTTTCTAATTTTTAGCTGATTAGTGAGTCCTCCTTAATTTTAGAGGATGCATATTATTTACTTAATCTAACTTTTAGAGTTAGACTTTAGGTTTTCTTATTTTGATAAGAGGTATCCATGAGCCTATCATTGGAACCATCAAACAGTTTGATAGAGGTTTCATAGACTAGAGTTGATCAGTTTGATTTGGATATTATTTTTGGCTAGTTTCATTCACATTAGTCTTGTTGATTTGATTTGACGACATCTAAATAAGATTGTCCACTTCATATTATTTCTTACGTCTTTCGCTGATATATTAAATTATAATTGAATGAATATGATGAGGCCAAGTGCTTTTCTTTGGGACTAGCAATAGTCTTTGAGTGCCAACCATGTTTAGGGTACCCTCTCAGTGTGTGACAAACTTGGTATTAGAGCACATAGTTCAAGTGTCCTATGGAATCTATGAGGCTGTATCTAGTAGAGTATTAATTATGGTTATGTTGTGCCCCACACTTTACAAGCAGGAGCCAATAGGGCTTTTGGAATTGTTACACTTCCTTCGTATTTTGATTCGTGCTATGGATTTAAACTCTATGAAAGATTTCTTCTAATTCATGCGTTACGCATTTGCACCTCCCAAAGAGATGTTTCAGCTAGTAACACTGAGAGTCCCCTATTGAAGGGTCCTACTTAGATGGAGACAAGGGGCCGAAGTTGATCTGCTAAAGCCGTTGGGGCTCCATAGGCACCTACTACGTTGCCTGCTCTTACTACTGCAGCTGATTTTAAAGGAGCTATATCTATACTTTCCCAGCTAGTAGCCGAGTAGAGTAGGGATCGGAGTTCACAAGTTCCTAGCTTCAGTTTCCAACAGCCCACTACTGCAACCTTACTTAGAGATTTCTTGAGGATGAACCCACTAGTATTTATAGGGTCTAAGGTTGATGAAGACCCTCAAAATTTCATTGATGAGATGTGGAAGGTTCTGAAAGCTATGCATGCGACTGAGATTGAGAAAATTGAATTTTCCTTTTATCAACGTAAGGATGTGGCGAATGTTTGGTATAACTACTGGGAGGAGGGTTGAAGTGAGGATGTTGATCTTGTCGAGTGGAGTGACTTTGAGAATGACTTTCTTGATCATTTATTTCCCAAGGAATTGAGGGAGACAAAGATTGAAGAGTCTGTGAACTTAAAACAGGAAGGGTTGACAGTGAAAGAGTATAACCTCAAGTTTATTTAGCTGTCTAGGTATGCTCCAGAGATAGTCTAAGATATGGATGCCAGAATGAGGAAGTTCATATCTTTCTTGGGAAATCATGTGAAAAAGTAGTGCAAGGACACATTGCTAATTCCAGGTATGGACATCTCTAGGCTCATGTCTATGTACAACAAATTAAGAAGGATAAGAAGAAGGATAGGGAGGAACAATAGAGAAAGAAAGTTAAGTCAGGAGGGGCTAAACCTTGCTAGTATAAATAGAGTAAGGGAGATAAGTCCTACTTTCAGAAGAGGTCTACTAGTTATGCACCATCCAAAGTGAGTGCGCCACCTAAAATAATAGGTATGATCAAAAGTCCCAAGGTCAACAAAACTTAAGAGCATAAGGTTCTCAGTCTCAGGCTAGTGTGAATTTTTGTTCGAAAGGAAAGCCAACTTGTAGGAAGATGCATTTGGGAGATGTAAAGAGGGAGGAATAATTGTTATATATTTAGCCAAATAGGTAACTTCCAGAATGAATTTCTGACATCGGGAATCAAGGCCCAGGTTTCTGCTACTACGCCACCAGCGAGGGGTAATTAGAGAGGTGATACTACTAATACAGATTGGGGTACGAATCATTTTATACGATGGGAAATCAATATCGTCAGGAAGTTACACCAGATATTTGATACATATGCTTCGAGTCTTTACCTTTGATTGTTTTGCATTACTTGATCCGAGTTCCACTCTATTTTTTGTAACTCCCTATGTGGCTAGTAGGTTTGAGATTCTTGCTGAGTGTTTTCTTGAACCCTTTGTTGTTTCCACTCCTATTAGTGAGTCTATCCTAGCTAAAAAGATCTATAAAGATTGTGTAGTATTCATCTATCATAGGGATACTTTGTCTTACTTGATAGAGTTAGAGATAATTGACTTTAATATGATTCTTGGCATGGATGGGCTTCATTACTGCTATGCCTCCATTGTCTATAGGACTAGAACTGTTAAATTTCAATTCCCCAGAGAACTAGTCCAAGAGTGGAAAGGAAATGCTATTGCACCTTAGAGTAAGTTTATTTCCTACCTTAGGCCATAAAGCTAATTTCTAAAGGATGTATCTATCACCTTATATGAGTTAATACTAATGATGTAGAGTCTCCACAATTTGAGTCGGTTTTGATTATGAATGTGTTTTCTGAAGTGTTTTCTGAGGATCTGCTTGGAGTCTCTCCTAATAAGGAGATTAACTTTGGGATAGATGTTCTTCCTTATACTCAACCCATCTCTTCTGCATCTTATAGAATGTCCCCTACTGAGTTGAAAGAATTGAAAGAGTAGTTGAAAGATTTTCTAGATAAAGGCATCAGTAGGCCAAGTGTTTCTCCTTGGGGCGCTCCTATTCTATTCGTGTGAAAGAAATATAGGTTCTTCAGAATGTGGCTTGACTATCAACAGTTGAATAAAGTGACAGTCAAGAATAAGTATCCCCTTCCAAGGAAAGATAACTTGTTTGGCCAGCTTCAGGGTTCCACTATTTTCTTAAAGATAGACTTGAGATCAAGCAATCAACAGTTGAAAGCAAGAGAATGTGACATCCTAAAGATGTCTTTTTGATCATGATATGGTCATTTCAAGTTTTTAGTGATGTTCTTTAGGTTGAAAAATTCACCTGCATCCTTCATGGACTTGATGAAAAGAGTTTTTGGATAATACCTTATTATGTTTGGGATTATATTTATCAACGACATTTTGATGTATTCTAGAGATGAGGAGGAGCAGGCCAATCACCTCAGATTCAATTTATAGACTCTCAAAGATAATAAGTTGTATGCCAAAATTTTAAAGTGTGTGTTTTGGCTCAAGTATATAGCTTTTCTAAGCCATATTTTCTTAATTAATGGTATTCGAGTGGACACATAAAAGATTGAGGTGGTTAATAATTGGCCTAGACTAATATATCCAATCGACATAAGGAGCTTCTTGGGTTTAGTAGGCTACTACCACAGATTTGTTGAAGATGTTCTTACATATCCTCACTGTTGACTAGGCTGACTCAGGTCAAGTTCCAATGGTCTGATGAATGTTGGAAGAGCTTCCAAGAGTTTAAAATAAGGTTGACTACTGACCTAGTGTTGACCTTGCCTTAAGGGACTGATGGATTCATAATTTATTGTAACGCCTCAAGACTGGGATTAAGGTGTGTATTGATGCAGAAGGGAAAAGTTGTAGCTTATGCTTCTAGAAAGCTTAAGGTTTATGAGAGGATTATGGATGAAGCACATAGTTCTAGGTATTCCATCCAGCCTAGCTCTACCAAGATGTACATGACTTGAGGGAAGTCTATTGGTGGAGTGAAATGAAGAGGGTCATTGCTGAGTTTGTTTCAAGTGCCCAAATTGTAAATAAGTCAAAATTGAGCATCCAAGGCAATGTGGATTGGCTCAAAACTTTGAGATCCCAAAACAAAAGTGGGAGATGATTAATATGGACTTCGTTATAGGCTTGTCGAGGTCTCAAAAGCAATTTGATTCAATATGGGAGATTGTGGATAGGATGATAAAATTGGCTCACTTCTTGGTAGTTAAGACTACTGACACTACAGAGAATTACTCTAGATTATGTATACAGAAGAATGTCAGATTGCATGGAGTTCCCGTATCTATCATTTCAAAAAGATGAGCTCAATTCACATCTCAATTTTGGAGATTTTTCTAGAAAGGAATGGGTTCAAAGGTGAATCTTAGTACAACTTTTCATCCCTAGAAAGATGGTCAGGTAGAGCGTACCATTCTAACATTGGAGGACATGTTGAAGGCATGTGTCCTTGACTTTAAAGGAAATTGGGATTATCATTGTCTCTCAAAGAATTTGCATATAACAATAGTTATCATGCAAGTATTCAGATTGCTCCCTATAAAGCATTGTATGGGAGGAGATATAGATCATCAATTGGGTGGTTTGAAGTTGGAGAATTTGAGTTTATTGGGCTTGATCTCATTCACCAGTCTATGGAGAAAGTAATGATTATTAGAGAAAGGTTGAAGACTACACAGAGCCGCCAAAAGTCTTACACTGATGCGAGAAAGAGTGACTTAGAATTTGAGGTAGATGATTAGGTATACTTGCATATGTCACCTATGAAGGGTGTCATGAGATTTAGGTAAGAAAGGAAAACTTAGTCCCTAGAACATTGGTCCTTACCAGATTATGAGTAGGATTGGGATTGTTACTTGTTAGTTAAATTTGCCTTCACTGTTAGTCGTGATTCATCCAATTTTCCACATATCAATGAAATGCTCTGTATAATCCTTCATTGATAGTTTCCATTGATATTATTGAAGTGAGGGATAGTTTATCCTATGAAGAGGATCCAGTCTAAATCCTTGATCGTCATGTTCTCAAGTTGAGAACCAAAGAGATAACCTAAGTCAAAGTCTTGTGAAGGATTCAATTTATTGAGGAAGCCACATGGGAAGATAAGGAGGATATGAAAGCTAAATATTGACATCTATTCATTCCTAATGATAAGAATGTTGAAGGTCAGTCCACACCCTTGATTCGAATAGATTTGACTATTTTAAGTTGTTATTAATTGTCTAGAAAATTTGATTGTTTGATTGATTATTGAAATGAGTCTTGATTGTTATTCGTTCCTTGATTCCATGTCCAATTACTCTTTATTCGAGGATGAATGACCCCAAGGGAGAGATAATGTTACACCCTATAAAATTATCAAAATACCCCTAGACGAGAGATTTCTTGCATAATGCATAATCCCAAGCCTTTTTAGAAAATTCGAGGCCGGAATCATGATAAATATCAAAAATTGAGAGGGAAAGTGGTCTCATTTAAATTTTAGACCAACCGGATCAAAATATAATTTTTGAGGTAAAGATGTAATTTTCAGCAAGGTGCGCGACACCTCCGCGTAGTGGACTTGTCATGGATTTGCACTTAATTTTTATTCTATTATTTTCTACGAGATTATAAAATTGATTCGAAAAGTTTTGAAAAAATGTGAACTTCGAGGGACCAGGTCCGTTATGTGGACCTGGTTCACCGTGAGTCAAAGAGAACAAAAAAGCTAGGGATTCAAGTTATTGGAGCAAATTCTTACAAGATTGTTTGTCTACCTTCATCCAGGTATGTAAGGCTAACCTAAAACATGGGATTGTTCTTCCATGTGCCCCATGATTTTGATAAGATGAATTATGATGAAATTGATATTCCCATGATTGTATCATTTCTGAAAACCTCTATAATATTTAATCTGTTTTACTTATATTGTATAATTGATGATTTTTTTTAACTTGATTTACTAAACAATTATGTTTTTACATAAGATATTTCATAAACTCTAGATACTATTTAATAAAAGATTGCATGAATAAACCTAAGGATTGAGTCTAGAGCCTTGATAATATGATTGTGATTGTCATTGAGCATGATGATGATGTTGATGGAACTTGATGGTCCTAAGAGTCATCATAATTAAACTTAAATGATTGGTCTAAGTGGGTAGTCCTCTTAACTATGGTCTAAACCCCTCTTAAAAGACGTGATTTAAAATTGATTGGATGGTCGATAGGTCAAAAGGCCTTATTATGAATAGTTGATAAGGGTACTTATAAAGCCCGTTGATTAGATTGATTGTTTAATGAGAATTGAATCTTGGGAGGAGTATTGATCACCCAATTGGATAAAAGTAAGTCCAACTCAAACCCAATAACCATGTACTAGCATAGGATTAATTTAACAGGGGCCATACCTCTAAAGTCCTTTAAGAGGGTTTGTTGATTGATTGAGAGCATCCCTTACCCTGGTAAAATATTGGATGGGTGGGCAATGACACTTCTTCGTTATATCATCACTAAGTCACAGGTGATGGTTGTTAGTTAGAGAAACTCCCAACAGGTCTTGATAGTAGTTTGATTGGATTGGGTTGGATTATGTATGATTGGTCTCTGTCTAAATCTTACTCTTTCTTTAGATTAAGAAACCTTATTGTATTTCATTTTTCTTGATTTTAGTTACCTGAGTTGATGTTGTACCACCTTTATCTATTTTATTCTGCCATTTTAGATACTCGTACATTCCATACACTGAAGTTCACTTGGTCCTGTATCATTTTATGATGCAGAGACAAGTACTAGAGATCATCAACAGATGTTTCGTTGAATATCTTCTCCAGTATTCAGTTGATTGTTAAGTCCTCCTTGATTCCAGAGGATGCGTATTATTTAGTTCATCTAGCTTTTGTAGTTAGACTTTAGGTTTGCTTATTTTGCTTATTTTCATAGAATAGAGGTGTTTGGTTTGATTTTGATATTTTTTGGGCTAGTTTCGTTCAAATTAGTGTTGTTGATTGGATTTGAATACATCTAAATAAGGTTGTCCACCTCATATTCTTTCTTAAGTCTTCAACTGATATATTAAATTATGATGGAATTAATGTGATGAGGCCAAGTGGTTCACTTGGGGACTAACAATCGTCTCTATGTGCCGGCCATATCTAGGGTACCCTTCCAGGGCGGGACAAACAATCAAACATGAAATCCTATCATAAATTCAAGATCATAGAACAATATGATTTTCATATGTATCTTTTATACATTAATTCAGTCAAGAAAATATACCAGAATCAACCGTGAAATCTTGACTTGAGCGAAAGTCTTTTCTTGTTCTTGACAAAATGTTAATTTTCTCTCTCTTTTTCATTTACTAATTTCTTTCAAAATAGTGCTAATGAAAAGTACTGTATTCCTTAGTTTTTAAAGGCAGAGAGAGAACTAGTTATTTTCAGTCCCACTTTCCATCATCATGGGTAGGGGAAGTTATAGCCATATGGGTAGTAGAAATTTATTGTAACTTCCACCAACACAAGTAGTGTGTGGTGGGAAGTTACAATAACTTTCACCAATATAGTTAGTGGGTGATTTTAATAACTTCAACCAACATTATCCAATTAAGAATTCAGTTAGTAATTAAATATTAAATAAAAATTAATATTAATGTGAGTCATAAAATTAACATACGTTAGCCACAAAAACTAATAGTGTTGTCATTGCTGGTTAGGATATTTCGTGCTATTTAGTATACCATTTTTGCCTATTAGTGGTTATTTACATTTATCACCAAAAAGTTAAATTTTAACTTGTAGCCTTTAATTATTTTTTTTTTAAAAATCTCCTGCTTAATTCTAATAAACCATATTCTTATATATTTGGTTATATCTAAATAACTTTTTTTAGTTATTATTTTTGTTTCATATAGCACGTTATCTAATAATATAATATTACTACATTTATTATGTTTCTTTTAATTAAAATAACTTGCCATTTGCGTACGTCAAATTCCAAAGACATGCCCACCAGTGAAGTCCCTATTACCCCATTAGAATTGACAATACTTTATCAACTTCGCGCGGGACTAATTAGGTTTTTCATTCATTGAATTTTTTTAATTTTTGTATGTAAATTTTACTTAATGATTATTATGCATACTTAATTTTATTCATATATGTTTTATGAATTTTCTCACTTTAAGCATTTCTAGTCTTCTAATATATATATATATATATATATATGTGTGTGTGTGTGTGTGTGTGTTTGTGTGTATAAGATTGATTTTATAAACGGAAAGATTTGCTAGTAATTATCAGATTTTCAACAAAGACATAAGTTACTATTTGACTGATTTTTTTTAAAGTTTACGACAATAAGAAATTCATATAAAATACAAAAATAAAGAGAAATATATTCATTCAGAGAGCATATATAAAATCTAAATGTAGATAATGAAATTTGCGGCGAGAAAATAATAGTTAAGAACAAAATATCGCAACAATTATAGTATTTGATTTCTATATACGAGTGCTAAAATCTCTTGTAAGGACCCGGGCTTCGGAAGACCTTAAGGATGCTTCAAATTGAGTTTCCAAGCAGTTTTGAACAGGGTTCCCTTTCAACAGACCCTACATGAGCCATGGAAGTGTCCATGAACCATGTAAGGTCCCATGAAGGGACCCTTGGCCAAAAACAGGCTGCCTTGTTCTGTTAAGGGAAATTACAGAGTGAAGTGTGCCACAACGGGGACACAATGGACCGTGGTGAGCACCACGAGCCATGGTGTGGATCGTGTAGGGAGACCTAACCTTGGAAATGCCCCATCTTGACATGGTTACCCTTCACAAAGGCCCCTTCACGACTTGTGAATTTGTTGACGACTCGTGGATCCTTCCATGAAGGTGCCTAGTTAATTTTTGAACTCCATTTTATTAATGGCTTTTTGGTATTTTGGCCTAAATCCTTTCTCTTTTAAAACTTTTATTCCATCCTTTACACTCCTAATCAACCTCTATACTAATTCTAACATCTCATTCAAGCTCATTACTTGGTCTATTCAATCTAACTCTCAAAACCACTCTCCAGCCTTCAAGAATTCAAGGTAGGCTTCTCGGGGATCTCAAGTTCAAGCTTAATTCATCTCAATATTCTTCATCTAATCAAGGTATTTGTGGATTTCATTCATAATTTTCTTTCAATCATGAAGTCCAAACTTTGTTTATGAATTTTCATTAACTTAAGGTATGATCCAACTATGAATTTCATGATTTGGTTTTACATTGTTGGTATTACGTTATGGGTTACTCTCAAATGCTGAAATAAGCATGAATTACTTTCTATTCCATTGATTTATATGATTGCTATGAATTATTGTAATGACTCTATAGGTTAATTTTATGTTTCTGCATTATTTCTATTGTTCTGATCTTTTGTATAACGAAATTGAACCTATTGAGGCTGTTGGGATGGTTATTGGATGATTTGGTTGTGAGTTGTACAAGTTTGCAGGTTAGCAGGAAGTCAAAACTACCAAAATGAGTTTTCTGCAAAACCCTAGTAAACAACATCAAAATGGGATTCTGATATTTTCATCAATTTTGGAATGAATTGTTATGCTAGGAGGGTGGTTGGGACAAGGATAGAGGGTCCCGGTATGATTTTGAGCCAAAAGTTGCAAACTAAGTTCAATCGGAAGCTAAAAAGTGCATTTTTATCAAAACCATGCTCAACATGCTTAGAATGGTAAACTGATGGCATGCTCACCTCTGAAACATCAAAAATAATCTAAAATTACCCTTCGTCACTTGACAGGGGCATCCAGTTGTATTTTCTCCCCCTCAGTTCTTTTAGCTAATTTCAACCAAAAGGAAGTAGGACCCTTATTTTTCTGTAGGATGCTCCATTGAAAATTTCAACTGCACTATTAGATTTGAAACATTTAATCTTGTTGGATACACTGTGTATTGGCATAAAACAGACATCGAGAGTATTAGGATTGGCCTTGAGAAGTATTGAGAATTGTTGTTGCAGCACCAACAACCATTACCCTCTATATTTGCAGAGATCAATGCCACGTTTGCGGAGGCCAAGGCTGGTGAAGCTCCATATTCATGGAGGGCCTCACACATTCACAGAGAAGGGAAGTGTCCCTATGCCTCCGCATTCGCAGAGCTCAATCCACTTTCGCGGAGAAGGCTCTAGTGGTCTATAAAAGTTCTTTTGCACTTTGCGAACATCAATTGTC
>JBCEWC010015268.1:0-13839 GCA_038996855.1 Solanum aculeatissimum
GCAATAGCCACCATCTATCTACCTTCTTATTTCTATGTATTTACTTTCTTGACTTGAGGGTGAGCCTCAAAGCTTGTTGAGGCCCCTCTCTTCTATGTAGAGGCATGTTTGGACAAATCTTTACTCAAGTACGTTTTGGCTTGTATGTGCATGTCTCATGATTATGTTCTCATGTGATGATAATGGCTTGAATGTTAAGTATGATGTATGACTATGTGCTACATGCAAGCATGCCTATACCTTTCCCGTATTGTCCCCATATCTTGAGTCCCAAGTCCCTAAATCCTTAGATCTTATGTGCTACATGCTTTAGCTTCCATATTTTCGAACCGATGATGAGTGAAATGATGCTATGATGGCTTGATTGAGGGTCTTCGGGTCCTCTTTTGCCATGTCATATCTAGGCCCCCTATTCAGTTCGTAACACTGAGTAACCAAGTTGTCCAAGTCGTGCCGCGATACTAAATCATGTACTACTTGGGAGGAAACCCAAAATATTATTATAATTCCTATTTTTTGCTTTAGTTTTAGATTTTTGGACTTGTAGTTAGTTTAATTTTCCTATTCTAGGTTGTAATTTACGACTCAAGGACTGGGAAACTATAGGTAACAGTTTGCTGAATTGAGCACATGTAGGAATAGGGTAAGGCAACAAACCAGAGCAAAAAAAGCTAAAGATTTGGTTCTATGACTTTTTCCATAGGTTGTGGTCTATACCACGACTCGTATACTAAATCATAGAGCCATTCTAGTAAGAAGAAATTTGTGTACTCAGGTCCACAAGCCAACTTTATGACCCGTACACATAACATATAGGCTGTGAAAGGGGTTCATGGACCCAGGTAAGGTTCCTAAAGTTTACCAAGTGTTGGGGGAACTTACGATCCAATATACGTGTCATATGTCAATGTACACCCCGTAGATGGTTTCATAGGTTATAAGCCTGCACTATTAGGATCCTGGAATGGTACCTACAACTCAGCCTACGACTCGTAGTTTATCTATGAGCCATAACTGGTCTCGTAGGTGCATTTCTAGTAACTTGAAAGTTTTGACCTATTACATGCAAAGGTCTTCTATGACCTGTAGTCTACCCTATGGCTTGTAGGCGAGCCTTCGTAGACCCTTCTATGACTTAATTTTATAACTTTTTGTTTTTCTTTCTTAGGTTAAGCGGACCTATGGGTTTGCATAACTATATGATTTCAGGTGATATGGCTCCCAAACCCAAGCGTGATCAGATTGAGGACCAACATACCCAACTCCATAAAAAGCCTATGAACTCTGAGGCCAGTGGATCAGTAGAAGAGCTCATCGTTTGTTAAAATAAAGGCGTCGAGCCATGATAGACTCGAGAAACTGCTAGACAAATAGTGTTGACCCACACACTATCAATAGTTTCTTGGCCTCCCCAATCTGATGAGGGAGGTGATAGACAGACCAACTCCATATAGATAATTTTCTTTGGAGAGGGGTTTGAGTCTGGATCAGGAGAGAGAGATGGCTCTGGCTAAGGAAAAAAGTCAGGCTTTGAGGCTACAGAGTCTACCCCAGTAACACCTTCGCCTCTTGATGCTTTGATAAGTAGATGTGTGTACGGGAGATGCAATGCATATACTGTGATGATCTCTAACATGACAAGCGGGGTCAACAGACTTACATTATATTTATGAAGCCCCAAATCATCACTACTGGGCTTGATAGTGCCCCTGGACTCTGGAACACTATATCCCACTACTAGTTAGAGTTATTAGCAGCTCCATTAGGAAAGTATTCCCCGATGATGGTTCGTGAGTTCTAGACCTCCTACACTGCTACTATTGCAGAGTTGACCTTGAAATGGAAGAGATTCCTTACTCAGCCCCAAATCACTTAGATGATGGTGAGAGAAATTTTGGTCGACATCTTAGAGACCATCATTCATCGATTCGTATTTGGACCTGAGTATCAGAACCCTATTTCTAAAATAAAGTATGACCATTGGTTGGAATAAACTATGGACCGAGGGTTGATGAGAGATGAAGCTCGTAAGGCTGCCCTAATGAGATAGATCGTTGAATATATTATTGAGCTTGACCAGGATTCTAATTGAATTTCTACATCAGCGGTGATAGTAAAAGCATCACTCAGCTTCACTGATAAGTTTTTGTGGGTTGTAGTTCATTTGTGGATCCGACCGACCCATGCTGATAATACCTTAACACTAGATCATGCAGTGTTGGTTGCCAATATCATTGATAGCTATGATTTTGACTGGGCCCGCGTAATAGTAAAGGAGATACATGAGAGGGCCCTGAAGAGGTCCATCTCTATTCCATTCTCGTGCCTGATCTATAGACTATACATAGCTACAGGAGTGGAGATTCTAACCAGGTGGACACATTGATCGAGGTTCAAAGGAAACTTGATGCTAGCCTGATCAAGGCTGATGAAAGTCTAGTGGCCCTCCAATGAGCACCACACCCACTAGTGTGATTACCTGAGAATTTTACTATAGTACCACCGTCTGAGCCTTTGAATTCCTCTACTACTGCTCCATCTATAGAGGGCTTCCCCCATAAACAGAGACTGAAAGATAGGTGGGGTGCACTACTACTACTTATACTCCTACACTAGAGGTCGTTCCCATATAGCCTTCCCCTACAGGCATGATATACGTATCTACGACATCTATTAGGACTTTGGTACAGTGATTGGTTTACATTGAGTCCCAATTGACTCAGTTACTACAACAGATCAGGCCTTGGGTTTGCCAGGCCATTTTAGAGGCTGAGGAGTGCATGAAAATACACTTTGAAGCCACCATTGAGGAGAGTCTTGTACTGGTACAATGCCGCATTGATTGTTTTGAGAGATGAGTAGAGTAGAGTCGTAGTTAAGCCCAGCCTCCTAATTGAACTTCTATGCGGGAGGAGATCCAACAACATTGTATTGAGATAAGAGCAGCAGTAGAACTGCTCATACTTCCTACACTCGACACTTTTACTAAGGTATTTGTTGATTTATTTTTTGTTGAGGAGATACCCCTCTACGCCTTTAGAAAGAGGCTTCATCATGAGTCTGATAATCCTGATGTTGTGAGATGAGAGGCGAAGTTAATTGAGAGGGAGTAGGTAGAAACAGCCACACGAACTTCTATTACATATGAGATAATATGGCAGGACCTAGTGCAAGAGATGGAGAGTAGTGTTGGACCCTCCAAATAGGCTCCCGATATTGAGGAGACCACCCGAAAGATTGAGGGTGGTAATGGATTGATACACACCAACACTTAGCCGCCCAAGTATGTTTTTTTTACCCCTAAGCTTTATTTTGGTTTATTTTGTTGCATTGAGAATAATGCGAAATGTTTTTTATGAGGATTGGGTAGTTATAGGCCTCGGTGAACATAGAGTAGCCAAGACCTATAACTATCCCAATTTTTAGAGTCAAAGGGTTTTCGTGCCTGTGTTCTTTCTCTAAGGACATTTCTTTATGTTGAATCGGCATGTTTAGGATGTATAAGTTGTATTAGTAGCACAGTGTACTAATATCTGTGGCATATGTTAGTTTTTATTGAAAAATGATACCCCTAAGTTTTTTTATTAGGTAGTTCGATGAAAACCATGGGAAATTAGTGTTTAATAGTGTTTGTTTTGACAAGTTAGGCTTAATTATGATAAAATTTATGATTTAAGAGTCTATGTTGACATTGTAATCGGTACCATGTGTGTGTTAGCATCATTGCATGGTTCTTATGCCATGTTTCAATCAAGAACCCACCCTGTTACTTTGATTGAGATTGAAGATTAATTGATTAGGAAAGGATTTTAGGTCATTGTTCATATTAGTCCTCTTGGCCTAAATTGACCAACCAAATGCATTGTGTATCCCTTGTTCCTAATGTTAGAGCCTTACATAGACCCTTTTTTCCTAAATACCTTAGTAACCAAGCCTTTTTATCTGTGAAATCCTGAATTTAGCCCTAGTCCTTCCTTGAATATTTTGCACCTCGACTCAGGCTAAAAACCTAAGTTGAGGGTGGTTGTCCAAAAAGTGGCCCTAGTTCAAAAGTTTTATTTTGTGCAGCTCAACTCAGGTCAAAAGCCTAAGTTGAGGGTGGTTGCTGCAAATAAATTACACCAAATGAGAAAACAAGCATATGAGTGCAATGAAAAAGGGAAAATTATGCTATGGGTGCGAGAAAAATGAATGGATGCCTAAAATAATGAGCTAAAAAGAATAAGAATATGGAAAACAAAGAGGCAGTGAGCTGAACAATTAAGCATAAAGAACCTAAGGAGGTTTAAAATAGGAAAAAAGGAGAATGGTATAAAAAAATAGCAGTGTTGGTAGGGCAAAAGTGTGAAATAGTGTAGTGTCAAGAAGGGCCTTTAGTCACTATGTTCCCAAAATGTCTTACCAAAGCCCTTTGGGCCTACGTTACAAGCCTGCAAAGTCCAATAGTGATCCTAGTCCAAGTAGTCGAAGGTCATAGTCATGAGTATAGGGGAAAGCCTATGATATCGTTCACAGTGTTTAATATCTTTGTGAGTATGAGAGTTTTTTATAGTCTCAAGTATTGAATTTTCTTTTATTACTCTAAGTGAGAGAAAAGACTTCTTTCTGTGAGGGAACTTGACTTGCATTGTTAAATTTAGACTATCTTAGTGATTGTTGATTTGAGCATTGCCTTATCTGTCATAGTTGTAATGTCGTACTAATTCAAATGCGTTTTTCTAATAACTTTTGGATATATGCACTAATGAGTTTAGTTGGGTATCAGAGATTGATTTTTAGATGATATATGCTAGTAGATTGAGGTATGTGTGTTGTTATAGTTGCTTATGTAGATTGAGTCCCTCTCTTGAGAACAAACAATAATTTTAAGTTGAGGGTGTTGATATGCTGCTGAAATACAACACTTTTGATGCTTAAAACTTAGGATTTCATTTGTTCTCAAAGTGATGTTATTAGGTTTGATATGTTTTTGTGTTGTTCTTACAGAATTGCAGTAATTGGGGTGATTTTGAGCAAAGTGTTGATTTTAGGTTTTTGGTGATTTATGAGTCACTCTATGGGTCGTGGTTCACTCCACGAGTTGTAGGTTGATTTCGTGAGTCAGATCCAATAAAGGGCCAGGTTTCAAAAGTTATATCCATGAGTCATCAAACGAACCATAGAATTTTTTATGGGTCGTATGTGGTCTTGTAGGTTGAACATAAAAAATATGTTGACTGTTGAAGTATTGTCAGATGAAGTCACTTATGAGTCGTAGGTATAGTGATGGGTCATAGATAAGGTCGTGCTTGGAGGATCATAGTTTTGAAGGATTTTAGTAAAGTTAACAGACAAAACTCCCTACGGGTCGTAAGTTAGAATATGGCCCGTAGGAAGTTCTCATAGGTTGACAAAAGGTTTTGTGCGTTCAAAGATACGAAGACTAGGTATGGGTCGTGGTTCCTCATACAACACATAATCTTGCCCGTTTTACCTGCCGATTTCAGTTTTTCTATTTCATTTTGGATTTCATTTTTACTTATTCTAAATAGGGTTTTTAGGTTTGTTTACATAGGTAATGTTATATGACGTGAGAGAAGAGAGAAAGAACGTGAGAGAACATTGAGAACTCAAAATCTTGTGATTATTTTTTGATCTATAACTTTGTGATTTCTTGTGAAGATTTGGATTGCTTGTTCTTTAATTCATTACTGTAAGTGTTTAATAATGTTATTCTATAACATTATTTATTCATCAACAATGATCATGCATAGCTAAATCCATAACTAGGGTTGTGGGAACCATGAAGAACTAACGAAACAAAATATAGTTAATTTGTAATTCTAGGAAAGTGTCCATGTATGTATTAATTATGCCCTTCGATGTGAATACTTTTTAACGGTGGCCAATATTAGAACTTGCCCTAATTCTTCTCGACTAGATCAAGGTGGTAATGAATGGGAAAAAGGAATAGTTAACAGAATTTGATGTGATCCCTCTCATCTAATCAACTAACTGGATCAAGGAAAAGTTGCAGTAGAAAAAAAGGTAGGGGTTAGTACTGTCACCTTGCAGGGATGGATCAAATCATGCAGTAAAATTTCCCTCTTACCTGGATCAAAGAGTTAGGTGAACTTAACTTACCTTTTTGCATGCTACACACTGAAAAAGATTATTATTATCTGGATATACTGAGTTAGGAAACCATGGGATACACAATAATCTAGTTACTTCTTCCATTGATTTCACAACACTTGCACTTGACTGACTGCACTAGTTTAGTTTTAATTTTTGCTTTTACAACCCCCCCTCCCCCCCGCTTTTGGGAAATAAGTAGATTAATTTGCTCTGATTGCTCATAATATCTCCAGGTCTAACCATATTCCTTGTGGGATTCGACCCTAACCTCTGTTAGACACTATATTTTGACAGTGATCGCTTATCCTCTAATTAGAGGTGTAGTTTAGACGACATCATCCCCTCATAGAAATGGTTCCAGAGTTAGAAAATCTTAGGCTCTTAAGCACTTTTTACTATGAAACCTTTGACGGGTCGAGATTACTTATACGGTCCATCCAATTAATTTGAACATAACTTTCCAGAAATTCTTCAATTTTCCATTCTCACTAGACTCAATCCATGAACCCTCCTACGACCCGTGGTTTCTTCCATGAGTCATGGACTGGCTCATTGGACCAAACCAACAATAAAATCCTTATCTTTTAGTTTTCGCAGCGTATAAACATTGGGTGGGGGGTGTTACACTAGATCTAGGGCTAGTGCAAGCTATGCAACCCCTAAGGATGCAAGTAACTATTCTATGGCCGCCTGAACTATATGTCATAACTAGGGTGGTAGGGGGTGGTATTATTGCAAGTCTTTTCGATTGCAGGGGAATGGGTCATCCAGATGCTTTGGTGTTGCATCCCCATCTCCACTTGAAGGTCAACCTCTACGAGTTATAATTGCAAGAATAAACCAAAAAAGATTCTATAAGAACAACAACATGACTGCAAAAAAAATTATACAATCAAGAGGAAATTACTAATACATCCTGTAGACTCCCAAAGATAAGTCATGGACATCTTCGCACCAATCCACAAGACTCCTCTAGATGATAGCTCTGTATAGGTGAGATTAGCGAATCTAGGACTCTGATACCAACTTGTCACAACCTAACTTTATAAGTCATGATGACACCTACCTTACCTCCGATAGTCAAGACTAACCTTGACCTAGAATAGGTAGTAATAGGCACAATAGAATTGTTAAAACATAGCTATCATAAGATCCAACAGATACTAGGTATATATACACAATAACAACAAAAACACCCCTCCCAGGACCTAGAATTCACCTATATAGAACTACTATAGACAAGATACCACACACTGGACTACAACTTTATATACATATACAAAATAAAAAATAATATACAATGCAAGTCTTGAGTCACAAAAGACAACCTCTAATACACAAGGAGATTGGAAAGATCCGAGGATGCCCAGTGCTCACTACTAGTCTTCAAATATACACCAATCACAGGTAGAGTCAATACTGTTGGCTCCTACTAGGACCTGCACCACAAAAGAGATGCAGTAAGTAAGGGTAAGTACCAGGGATATGGTATCCAGTAGGCATCATAGGTTGACTGAGTAAGAATAGTAAATAAAGCAGGGATACATTAGCATAACTCCACAGGGGTCTTATCACAAGAACCGGTATATATGTTGGTCAATATGGCAACAACCAAGAGACTAGATGGATGTAGTAGTATACATGGGTGTAAGTCCCTACTGTCTATGTTTGTACTCGACTGGGCCCCCACAAGTCCAAAAGGTACACCCACGCGCAATAAAGGTTGAGTAGGTGTAAGGTTTTTGTGTCAGATCTGGTTGAAGTTTGTGAACCAACTATGTACATACAACTACACTTCTAGCAAAACCTCTAAGCAGGACTAAACCTACTCTATATACCCTAATCCATACTTCAACCGAACAACTCAGACTTCAATTGACAACTTGGACTTCAACCAAAACAATAACCTATACTTTAACCCAAGAAAATGGTCAGACATGGACAATAGTCTGCCTTGGCCGGTAGGCCTAGACTAGTCCAAAATGCCGACTTTAATGGTGATTATGGGGACTTCAACCAAGTAGCCTATGACTGCATAGCCTTCAACTCTATAGCCTTTAACTAGGGGTATATAGAGAATAACACTTTCTCATTTACATAATATCCTAGCGGATAGATGCATAATCACATATAGGAAAGTTCAGGTCATTAGTTGTGAGAGATCATACTGTAAGTATCAGGGTGATATCATTGATCCTCATAAATCTGAGGAAAATCTTATAAGCTATGGTAATACTACCAAAGGCTAGCCATAAGAAAAAGTAATAAGGGTTCTGGCTCAGTACAACCTATCAGAGGCTCAACTCTACAGATATTGGTCTGTTAGTTTGGTCTATAAGGATCTACAATCGATCCTCGTATATTTGAGATAAATTTGATAAGCTATGGGAATACTGCCAAAGGTTAGCCATAAGAAAGAGTAATAAGGGTTCTAGCTCATTACAACCTATTAGAGGCTCATCTCTACAAATGTTGGTTTGTTAGTCTGGTCTATAAGGATCTACACCTCTCAAGTCGCATCGAACATAAGTATAGCTGTGTACCAAACCTAACCAATGTGGGTCTAGGGAATCACTAGCCTAAGCCTAGACTAAGACCTAATAAGAATAATAAACAAGCATAAATGTAGTAAATAGTCAATACGATAATCACATGCATGCTCAATTTATCAAATGACTGTTTTGTCAACCTTAATTAGTCATAAGTATAACAACCAATAAGTATACCATAGAGAATCATTATATCAGACCATTAGCGGTCCTCAGCAAGTCAAATCATCATTTTATTAGCCCAGATAACGAAAGATACAACAGGAAATCAACAAACTAGTGACATATGCCCTCAACATGCTAAAAAATATCTAGCCAATCACTAATATCAACTAATGTAATCATGTTCAATGTATATGTACTTTGACCCATTTCATGTTATTTGTTCAATCAATCCACGCAAAATTTACATATTTAACTCAGTCTAAGAGAGGGGGAACACCATAGTATACCTGGAGATTGATTATGTACTCTCCAATTCACTTTGCAAGTACCTTCCTTTTTCAGATACTCTCTAAATATCATTGAGCTTCCAAAACAGAGTTATTGCATCAATAGGGCCCTTTCAACATCAAATTTATGAGACAATATTTCATTCCGAACAAAAAGCTTGAAGAAACAATATTTGTGTTATTAGTCCATTCAAACACAACCTAATCAAAAGAATCTAATTATACCATTGTGCATCTCAAAAAGGTGCACATGAAAGACCCAAAGTTCAAAAAAATTGAACTCAATAGATAATAAATCAATTCCCAAAGTTTCTAACATCAATCCCACGATGTTTTCCTAAAGAAATACATAGATTAGCTTTTTGAATCACCAAAATGGGATTAAAATTGAGTAATTTATGGCTCGGGAAAGTTTTCACTATTTTTTTTAATGAATTTTGGAAATAAACATGATTAAATAGATCATGGGTATTGCTATAGTGACACCACCTCTACTATAACAAACCATCCCTAAGGGGTGGCTATCATTATAGTGATGGTAGGGTTGCTATAGCGACCTCGCTATAGTGACCTCACTATAGTGAACCCTGGGTTGCTATAACAACTTTTCTATAGTGGTTTAGGGGTTGCTTTAGCGGTGCTCTAGGTGTCCAACTGATTTTTTCCTTTTCTTTCCAGTTTAATTTTTTTTGACGAGGGTTTGGAGCTCATTCAGAATCTAGAACACCCAACTAAATTATGTAACCATACCAAATTTGACATTCAAGATCTAACAACACACACAAAATTCTAATATGAAGTAATTATTACCAAATGGGGGTCCAACTTCCTATCTTTAAATTTACTTAATTTCTATTGAGGGGCCCAAAATACACCCAGAAGTCTCGAGAATCAAACGAAAGGTTATTCTAGACCAACCTCAATGTTTTAGACCTAACCGTGCTATCCAAAATTCCATTTGGACACGTTTAATAGGAATGCTGACTAAAGTAAACTATTGGCCTATTTTGAAGGATAAAATCCAAAATTTGGTACAAACCATCATTGAAACCCTTGGTGCTCTAATTGACCATGCTTCTAGCCTAATTTGGCTCTTCCAAAGCTGATAGAACTGTCCAAATTCCATTCAAGGTCATTCATTCAAACTTTACTGCTATACTCTTTTTTAACTTTAAACAAACTCTTAAACAAAAAAGCTATATAACTTTCAAATGAGTGACCAAGTGACCAAACTATCAGTGCCAACAAGTCATACATGACTTAGGATTTTTATAGGAATGCTCTAACCAGAGCAAAATATGCAGTTACACTAAAATAACCTGGAGGTCATTATAACTACTTAGAGTGATCCTCCATCACCCCATACTTAGCCAAATAGGGGCATATTCATTCTCACTCTTTTTATCCCTTTTTTATTCTATTTTTATTCTGTTCAACATTAAGGACACTGTTGTTATTTTTAGCGAGATGGTAGTTGGTACCTAACACATTTGGTTGTATATATTTATTTACTTTCAGTATTGTATATATTGCATTATTCTATCTTGATTAGCTTATTTTCATTTGTTAGATTGTTTATTTATTTTTACTTGTTGATATCGTATTGTTGTTGGTTGTGTTAATTGGTGATGCCCTATGATGGATTGACTGAAAAACATTCTTCAAGGTAATCGTCAATTGGTTATTGGTGTGTGGATGTTCATTCATGGAGAAGTCTAAGTAATTGTTTATCTATTGGTCTTGTTGGTTCAAAAATATATGTGAAAATATTTTAATGTTCTCTTGTATATTTGACTGTCGATCATAGTCAATATCGATATTTTGAATTGTGATTGTGATGAACGATATGCTAAGGTCAATTTAATAAGGTACTATGAGTTGTGTAAGTCATGTATGGACTCGTAATATCTTATTGTGATTAGTTTATTACCTATTTTGAGTCTTGTGATGAACATCGTACTTGAGCAAACTCACTTGGCTAAATAGTGTTGATAATTATGTTTGCAAGCCATGTGTAGAGAGGTTTACTTGGAAAAATGGTTGAAGAAACTCAAAATTTGCCTGGTTGGTCCAATTAATTGATATTGATGTACAAAAGAAAGGATCTTAGGTATTTTATCTAGCATGAATCAAAACATTTATAGACCTCATGATCATCTTTTTGGTATTTTATCCTTGTGAAATTGTGAGTCTAGCTTGGCACCATTTGAGCCTAACCCTTCCTTCTTATCAAACTTGAAAAAAACATTTGAGCCCGATTTGTGTAAGAAAATACACTTGTTGCCTTACCTATATCTTTCTTGGTTCATTTGCTTGGTATAAAAGTCCAACTTTATGCCAAAATCCTAAGTTAGGGGTGTGGCAGCTAATGAACAAATAGAATCGAGTGGAAGGTTGATAAAAATTATTCCTAGGAATGGTGTATTGGTCTAGCAAAGTTTCGAACACCTCTTTTCTATGCATAAAAAAAAGAAAAAAGAAAGAAATGTTAGTCATAATGAACACCTCCTTTCTATGTATAAAAAAGAGAAAAAAGAAAAGAAATGTTAGTCATAGTTGTTGCTATAAATAAAAAGGGAGAGGTATTTGAAAGTGATGTAAAGGGTTGAAGGAATTGGTGCAAACGAACCAAGGTTGATTCATTGAATATAACAAAGAAACTAACAACATTGAGTGATTCACTAAGAAGGTTGAGTCACTATCCCACAATCTTGATTGAATCCTTGCACTCAACCCTATTACAAGCCCAAAAGTTCTTTTTGATCTTTCAGGAACTAATTAACATGTTGATCAGAAAATAAGGGCAAGTTCATGAGTAAAAGTTGGACATATATTCCTCATTTAGGAGTGTGAGTGTTGATTGTAATTCCCTTGCTTATGTTGTTATCAAATTTGTGGAGATAATGGAATCTTTGTAAGAGTAAGGGCAATCTAGCACCTTTGTTAAACATGAATTAGCCTATTGAGGTATGGTTTTGTGAGTGAGTGCTCAAATTGATAAATGCTAGTCATAGCTTGAGGCTGGGAGTGTATGATTAATGCTTTGTATGATTAGCAAGCCTGCTATTAGCACACTTTGTAGACCTGATCCTTGAAAGATTGATGTTTGATTTGCTTGAGAACAAGAAAAAATTCAAATTGAGGATGTTGATGAGTCATGAAAATTCAACTGCTTTAGTGATTTAATGGATATAAAAAGTGTCCTTTATGCCTTACTTGTGTCATAAGCTGATGTGATTTTTTTGTTTTACAGTTAGGGAAGGCTTCAGACATGACTTGGAGGCAAATTAGAAGAAAGAGGTCAAAAAGTTTGATAAATTTATGAAATGAGGTCTGATTCTCGCCAAATGCAATTGGAGAGTCATCAAGTGTACTCGGTGACTCGCCTAAGCAAACCTTGAACTCGCTAAATACTCCAGTTAGTGAACCAACTGTCAAGGATAAATTATCAAACAATAATGTTGGTCGATGACTCACTGACATGGAAAAGTGAGGTGAACAATTACTCGGCAACTCCTCTAGAAACTTTTGTCACTGGAGCCAATTCAAGGGTGAGAATGATGTCCAATGGGTGACTCTCTGAATTAGTTCGGCGAGCTTGATGTATCTCGCAAAGCTATCCAAAAACTGTGGCAAAGGTGAAGTAGAAATGGTAAGGAAAAGATGACAAATGTGACTTGTTGTCTTAGTTAACAAGAAAGATCTAGTTTTCCAGAAAATATTTGTTAAAGTTGAGGTGCAAAAAGGCGAGAGAAAGAAGCAAAGGGCCACTTGCCGACTCAATTGGCAGGCTCGATTAATATCACAGAAGGGAAAAAATTTCCTGAGTATAAATAGTCTAATTGTAAAAGATCCAGGGAGTTTTTCATAGAGTTTTTGTGAGAGAACACACATACTTCAATCTAGAGAGTCACTTTGAGGGTTTTTGTAGTTAGATTGAGTGATTGAACAACCAACTTGAAAAAATATCAACCAATTGCAATGGATGAGCATGGATTTGGTATAATTTCAGTTTTTATTTTCATGTCAAGCTAAAACTCCAATCTTCTAAGGGGATGTAACAATTGAATTTTTAGATTTTCTTTATAGGTGTTAGACAATTTCTCAATTATTGATTGAATGATAATGAATTTCATAATTTCTCCATGTTTTATTTATGAATTAAGGTTACAAACTTAGTTCTAGCTTAGATCTTCGTACATGCTTGTGAGGGTTTTATAAAGTGGGTGAAATTAATGAATGACTATTAACTTGTATTAATATAATTGCTTTGGAGAGATAATAATTATGCTGAGATATTGCGTGTTTTGCATTGAAACCCAAACTTATACTTTAGTAAGTGAGGCTTGATAGTTGGTATGTTTTGAAGAGTTGCATATCAAGTGGTAGTCTTATCTAGCATGTGAGACCCCATGTTTCTCATTTTCCATAATACACATAGTGTGGCATGTTATATAAGGAGCATATGATTTGTATAGTACTATCAGGACCCAAATTGGGAGTTGGAGCCTAGATAGGACATGACAAAGGAGAACCCGAAAGTCCTCGATCAAGCCATCATAGCATCATTTTACTCATCATCGGTTCAGAAGCGCAGAAAAATAAACACATAACACATAAATTCTAGGGAATTGGGGAGTTGGGATTCAAACTATGGGGACATTTTCAGGAATGGGATAACATGAGTTCACATAGCACATGACAATAATCTCTAAGGGAAC
>JBCEWC010015269.1:0-13838 GCA_038996855.1 Solanum aculeatissimum
CCCCAACTCTAGTTGGGTTCTATATTTGGCCAACGACCGCTTTGCATCTAAGTTGAGGTGTGAATTTGGGCGTACCAACAATTTTCACAAGGGAAATTTTGTCCATTCCTATAACTTTTTAACCCAACCCTTGGCCGTTTTGGACAAAATTGAAGTCCTAAAAATAGACTAAGATTTGATTGTTTCTCCAACTTCCAGGTATGTAAGGCTTCCTAAAGTATAGGACTGAGTCTGTCCACGCATCCCTTTATCTAGATGAGTCGAATTGTGAATAGTTATTGAGTATTGAAAAATCCTATAATCTTACTATCCGAGTTTCTGTATTTATTTGAGTTTTTTTTATGGTTACGAATTGAATAATTGATGCATTACATTTTTGTTGATATGAGAATGAGATATTGAAATGTTACACTTGACATCATGAACTTTAACTTACTTGATTTGATGAAAGTTTGTACATGAACATAGTTGAGTTTTTAGTTTGATTGTCTGAGCTGAGCAAATTGATCATAATTGAGAATAAAAGCATATTGTATTGTAATAGTATGTTTATTGATGCTTTTTGATTGTAATCTATGATGAGGTTAATTGAATGCGTCCAATGACTGTTTGAGTCTGACTGAGTCCCTTGATTGACTAAGTTGATGAGGAACTAAGATGAGCTGAGATAACCCAATGAGGTTGAGATTTAAGTTGATTGTTATGAGTATTATTGAGATTCGAGTTGATTGATGAGTTGAACATAGTTTTAGTCTTGGGAGGAGTATTGACCACCGAGATGGGAAAGAGTGAATAACTACTCGAACCCACAAAACTATGTTGCTAGCAAAGGATAGTCATGCAGTACATTTTGGTGACTTTTGTCCCAAAAGATGGACATTTATTATCGATCCATGAGAGCGAGGTTGATCATCTTTTACCTTGCAAAATTTAGGACAGGCGTGAAAATGACGTCGTCTTCATTGTGCATCACCAAACTAAAGGTGGTGGGATTGAATGTCGATTAATAGAAACTCTGAAGTAAATATTGGTTAAGCATCATAATTATTTTTAAACTGAATTGTACACTACTGAGTCTATTTTCCAAAGCATGACTTATCCCTAAACTTGCATGTTTAATGAGTTGAGTCATGCCTTGATTGAGTTTAGTTGGGTGAGTGGAGCTTTACTTTGCGTGAGCCATTTTACATACCAGTATATTCTATGTACCGACATCCATTTGAATCTGCATCATTTCATGATACAGATAAAGGTAATAGAGAACTCCAACTCACGCATTATTGAGGTACAGTACAGTACATCCTTAGAGCTAGTGAGCCCTCCTTGTTATTCGGAGGAGCCGATTTATTTCTATTTGAGTACATTTTACTTATTTCTTTGATTGGGATAGTCATAGTTTGTCATGGTACCATCTAGATGTTTAGAGATAGAGGCTTCATAGACGTTTGAGTAGAGGATTTGTTGACTTTTATCTACCTTTCAAATTTGATCATTGGAAAGTATTATTATGATAGAGTTTTTATTTATTTATTTGAGGATTATTTTGAGTATTCTTTCACGTTGAGTGTTGATATGATGATGATGCTAGGTGGTCCTCTTGGAGAATCAACAATGGTTCTTCAAGTGTTGTCCACGCCAAGGCTACCCTCCCAGGGCATGACATGCATGATCACTGGGATAGCGGTCTCCTCCACATAGTTGAGAGGAGGAGAATTATTGGATTATGAGTCTTTTTTCATTTCTATGTGGATAATTAAGCCTATTTTGGACCAATCAGCTTTTGTCCATAGGGGCAATACTATGGGGCATAGATATAGACCTTTTTAGGTCATATTTCCTAATCCACTAAAAGAGATTTTCAACAGCCAAATACAGAGAGTGTCGATTTTTGCCCCAAAATTTTTAGCCACATCAGTCAATTTCAAATTGAGATTTTTGCTTCGTTTCTTGTCCATTAAGCTGATTGGATAACTTGTTCCCTTCATCCCAATATCTGATTAGGATTTGATGGAGTTGGATCTGGTATCCTGTGGCTCTTGTTTTTCATTCGTGAACAGTAGCTGTATTTTTTGTGCTTTTGCTCTTTTTTCTTCTCTAGTTTTGGTGCTATCTTGTTGTGTTGTTGCTAGTTGTTTGGCACTTGTTTTGTGATCAATTTTGGAGAATAATGTTATAGCTCTTGGTGATGATACTGGAAGATTTAGGTCTCGTGGTGTTTTACTCTTCTCTTTGAAGGATTTTCCACGTAAATTTGGTGTTTCTTGCTAATTAGTTTTATTCTTTCTTGTCATACTTGTTTGGTTGATTTATTTGTTTCCTTACTACTAGTGTGCTTGTGTTTGGTTGTTTCTACTTGGTTCAAAATGAAAGGAAAAGTTTAAACTTGGGTATTCTTCTGTTTCTACCTCGCCTCTTTCCCAACATTTCAGATGGAAAGAAGACTTAATTTCCACATAACTAGTACATAAGAATAAATACTTTTGATACAACTCCCTTTAGGAAGACCCTTGATTTCAATTTTTCTCCAACTCTGTATCGTGACATCACAACACATACATTAAGTACCCGACTTTAAATTTGTGATGAATAAAAGCTCCCCATCACAAGACCTACATGAAATCTACAACGGAGTAACCCTTTCACCATCTGAAACATGTATTTCGGTATGATTTTTAATTTTCTCCATCTCCTTCTCCATGTAATGAGATCATAACACCAGCATAAAGAACCTGACTTTGAGTTGCGGATGAATACAATCTTCCCACCACGGGACGTGCACGATAATATCGGAGTAATTCATTTTGAAGGAAATCGAATGATATCTCTTTGCCATTCTCTCTTTGGAGAATTTTCTAAAATATCCACAAGTTGAAGCATGTCCTTACCCGGTGATAATTCACAACTACTATTTTTCCCTTCACCTCTATCAACTTATAATAGTATGCCCAGAGGGATTCATTCCACGTGCAATAATTTTGAATTTTTCAGATTTAACATCAAATGTTGCAATAGCACATTTGTGAGCCTCAACAAACTGATATATAACTCCGCTAATCCAAACACTAGACTTATCACATGGAATATAAGGGAAAATACTTTTAGAGGGTGTTTAGATGGATTTAAAATTTGGTCGAACCTGCTATTAAGCTTTTTTTAGCTTTTGTAAGTGTTTGACAAATTCTAAAATGACTTTTTTTTTGGTGAGGAAGACATGCCATTAATTAGTACTACTACTCAGAAACTTGTTTGTGGCCACCACTGTTGGCCAAAATAAGAGAAGTTTGCTCCACCCCCTACTTTGGGACATGTGGGCTAAAGTATTTATTACGTACATAAATAGTTCCCCCAGAGTCAACTTGTAGCTGTTGTTGTACAAATTCTGGGGGGATTACAAAAATAGTAGTGTTCCTGTAGTCTTTCTTCCATATTCCTTCTTTTGCCAACAAGTCCTCCATCTTGTTCTGCTCCCTAAACACGTGGTCTAGCGCTGCTTTTTCCAGACTGTTCATTAGGTACCTGCATTTACAAATAAGATTTTCATACTTTAGATTTCCCTCGTTTATTATATGTATGATACCTTGCGCGTTAGTGTTGATTTCAAGATTACGGATGTTGTGACTGATGGCTAGTTGAAGTCCCCTTATTAAGGCCTTCAATTCAACTTCCATGGGATTGGTTCTAGATATAGACTAGTATAATCCCAACACCCACTCCCTAGTGTGATTCTGAATCACCCCACCAATCCCTCTGGGGCCTACCACGTTGATAACTGCCCCATCTATATTCAGCTTATAGTTTCCTTCTTCAGGGGGCTCCCACCTAAAGGCAATGGATTGCTTGGGCCTCATACTTCCCCATCTTGGGCCAATAATGTGGACATAATCCACAACCTGAGCATATACAAACTCATATGAGAGATCACATTCCTTGTTGGTATGGTAGTTTCCATCTCTGTTCAGCCAGAGGTGCCACAAGTAAAAAGGTAAGAAGACATCCCAATTCAACAATGGATTGTGCGGATGGTGCCCTATGGTTTTCCATAGGGTGATCCATTGTTCGCAGGTGAGGGTTTCCTTTTTGGGGATGGTGGTGTCAGAGTTGTGCTTCCTAACTTCTCGCCAGAAGCCCTGTGCTATTTTGCAGTCAAACATCACATGGTCAATATCCTCTATGGGTTGGTTGCAAACCTTACAACTAGGATTGATATTGATCCCTCTCGAGTGGAGAAGTTGGTGCGTAGGGATCTTTTTGTGTAAGAGGTCCAGAGGAAAGTTTTAACTTTACTAGGAAGTTTAGTTTTCCAGATCCTGTGGAAATCTGTAATAGCATTACTTTTCATAGCTTGGTCATGTTTATGTGCTCATAGGCAGTTGCAATTGTGAATCTGCCGTTATGAGTCAATCCCCAGATTCTCTTGTCTTGTTTGTTGCTCTGCGGTTGAAGGTTATGATCCAAGATACTAAGCCCGATGTCAGAAAGGATGTTTATGGAGAGTCTATTAAGGTGCCATTGTCCATTCCTGTATACATCAACAACAGTAAGATTGTCTTCGCATTCGTGAAGTGGTCCTTGCACACACTCTCTAATTGGGCCAAAGTTGGTCAACCAGGCATCGTTGAAAAAACTCACTTTGGTGCCCTTGTGGGTGACCCACCTGGTTGCTGTGGAAATGTCATTCCAGCCATTTCGAATATTTTTCCAGGTTCTAGATTCTATCTTCCCATGGATGGTTCTGGTCTGGTTGTTCCTGTATTTCTCAGTCAAGATCCTTACCCACAGTTTCCCCAGGTACTCCATGACTCTCCAAGCCAATCCTGCCAGGAGCGACCTATTCTTAACATCGCTCTTATGAATTCCTAGGCCACCTTAGTCCTTACTTTTTATGACAGTGTCCCAATTGATAAGATGCATCTTTCTTGTGCTCTCCCCGGAGCCCCAGATGAAGTCTCTGGTTATCTTATCAATAAACTCAGTTATCCTACCAGGAAGATGGATGTAGCTCATGACATGGGCGGGGATACCCCCCAGGCTTGATTTTGCCAAGGTAGTCCTCCTAGCCATGTTGAGAGTTTTGCTTTTCCAGCCTACTAACTTGCTTCTCATTTTATCAAGGATAAATTGGAAGTCTCTATTAGTTGGTTTCTGATGGAACATTGGAAAGCCTAGATAGTTTCCAAATACACTGTGCTCTTGAATCCCAAGAATGTTAGTGCACTGGTCCTTAATATTGGTGGGGCAGTTTTTGGAGAACAAAACCCTAGATGACTTTCTGGCCCACAATTAAGTGGAAATTTGGAGAATGGTATTGATGACATGACAGTTTTTCGAGTCCGCACTAGCAAAAAGGGTGAGGTCGTCAACAAAGAAGAGGTGAGAGAGTTTGGGGCCTCTTCTGGAAATTTTCATGGGTTTCCAGCCCCCATCCCTCATTTTGCCCTCAATAAGTCTAGCCAATCTTTACATGCACAGGATAAAGAGGTACGGGGACATAGGGTCGCCTTGCCTAATACCCCTGGAGGGTTGGAAAGCCTTAGTTTTCCTACCATTCACAAGGACCTCAATGCTGCTAGTACTCAGGAAGGACATGATAAGCTGGGTGAGCCTAGTAGGAAACTTGAAGAAATGCAGGGTTCCCCTGATAAAGGACCATTTAATTCTGTCAAAAGCTTTCTCGAGGTCAATTTTGAGAATCATACTTCCTTTGGTTCCTTTCATCTTACCTAGGTGGGAAGGGGCTTTTTGGACAATAATGGCATTGTCGGAGGCTCTTCTGCCAGAGAGGAAGCTAGCTTGGCAGGGCCCTATGAGCTTGGGAAAGACTCGCTTGATCCTGTTAGCAATGATCTTGGTGACTAATTTATAGTTGGTATTGTAGAGTCCAATGGGTCTGAAGTTCTTAAAGAGAGAGGTGTCCTGGTTATTTAGGATAAGGAAAATGAGGGTTTGGTTGGTTGTGGTGGACATTCTGCTTTTATTAAAAACCTTGTTACAAAATGTAATGGTCTATGAGCCAAGGCAATCCCAGTATTGTTGGTAGAGGAGGTGGTGGATGATGTCCGGTCTTGGAGCTTTGAGGGGTTTGAAGGACTTGAGGGCAGTGAGGATTTCACTGTCCCTAAGAGGGCATCCAGGTCAATAGAGTCATTCAGGCTGAGAGTAATCTGGTTGTTTCTATCAATCACAATCTGTCTCCGACTCCAAGAGTGGTCCATTTGGTAAAGTCTATTGAAGAAGTGAAAGGTGTGGTCCAGGATATCTTGTTGCCTTTGGAAGACATTTCCCCACTCGTCCGTCAAGGACACAATTCTATTCTTTCTTCTCCTAATGATAGTAGCAGTATGGAAGAAATTAGTGTTAGCATCTCCTTCCGCCAGCCAATTGATCCTGGATTTGGTGATCCAGAACTCTTTCTCGACCCTCAAGAGCTCATTGTATCTATCCAAGAGCTGGGTCTCCAGATTTTGGAGGAAACGATTGTGGTAGAGGTTTCCACATTTCTAAATACCCTCAATTCTAGCTCTGATTTCCCTAAGTTGCTTAAAAATGTTTCTAAATGTAAGCTTGTTCCAAGAAAGGGCTTCTTTTGTAAAGGTACTGATAGATTGCAAAAGATCAATACTCTTCTCAAATGAGTGGTTGAATAACTCTTTGAAAGTCAGGTGAGCACACCACATGGGCTCCATTCTGAAGGGTTTAGGATTGTTGGGGTTCAAGTTCGCACTAAGGGAGAGAAGAAGAGGCCAATGGTCAGATTTTATTCGGGGGAGGTGGGTCACTAGCAATTCAGGGTATCCTTTTACCCAAGAGTCATTCGCTACATACCTATCGAGATGCTAAAAAATGAGTTAGGTATGATTCTTGTACCTTTTGTTAGTCCAGGTAAACACAGGCCCTTAGTACCCTAGGTCAAGGAGGTTGCATCTCTGGAGGCAGTTCCAGAAAGCCTTAACATGGGCATAACTAATGTTGTTCCCTCCTAATTTCTCACTGTCATTTAGGACTTCATTGAAATCTTCTCCCACCATTCAGTCCATGGGATGGGTCTGATCTAATGCAATGAGCTCCTCCCAAAGGAGTTTTCTCTTTTCGAGGTCAGGACTAGCATAAATTGCAAAGAATAACCAAGAGTCAATGTTAGGACTTACCTTGATTCTAATGTAGATTCCCTGTTGTGAGATGGAGACACTGTCTAGCTTAAGCATGTCCTCCATCCACATGATCACTATTCCCCCGGAAAGGTCCTCCGCAGCTAATTGAATTAGGGAGTCAAAGTTTAATACCTCTGTGAGTTGTTGGTGCTCCTTCATTTTTGTCTCCAAGAGAACAAGGAGTGTTGGTTTATATTCTTTGACCATAGCCTCGCAGTTCCTTCTGAAGGTGGAGTTGTTTTCTCCAGCCAGGATGTTGGCTAATGTCCGCAGGGTAGCGGAGCCAATGCTAGCACTAGGGGTGCTAGCGAAAGCGGCGGGCTGAAGTTTCCTTTGTTGGGGTTGTTGTCCACCATTATAGTTCTCTATGTGGAGGGAAGGGTTGCTCCATTGAGCTATTAATGGGTCCTTCCCTTCTCTGTGCTGGAGGGTGTCAGTGACTTCCGGTGATGCGACTTCCACAATCATTTTATCAAGATTTTTGTGATGATTATTTTCCTTAGAGTAGTACATACCAGGAACCAAAGAATGTGTTGCAGAGAGAACCGTATTTCTCCTCAAAGAAGATGTTTTGAGTATTTTGACGGTTCACTTTCCCCTCACCATTAATGTGTTCGCTTCCCTCATCATCAATGCATTTATTTCCCTTATCCATGCATTCACTTCCCTTGGCTTTCCTGTGGGTTTCCCCAGTCAGGCATTTATTTTTTACTTCAATGGCTTTCTAGGTGGTAGTTTGGGGGTTAGGTGTGGAGTTTAATGGTCGTGGCCCACTCCCATTTAGCTCCATCTCTCTAGCTGATAGCAATTCTTGTTCAAATTATATGTGCCCGAATTTATTTTGGGCCCATTTTTGGGATTTAGGAGGGGTGTGGGCTGATGCAAAACCAGTCTTTTTAGATCCAAAGCCCTTGTTTGCTGCATTCCCTTTGGTCGGGTCAACGGTCCCCTGCCTGTCTGAGATTTTGAGTTCCCGTCCATTTCTGTCTCTCCGATGATGATCAAAACATTTTGGTTTGTTTCTGGTGTTCTGTTTCTTTGGGAATCGAACCACCTCCCATTACCCTTCTGGTTTTTCCGTCCCAGTTTCCTCCTTTCTATCCCATTCTTCTGTTCTCTATTGGTGTTTGGGTGGGCATGTATTTTCCGTGTGTCCCAGGTGCCCACAGTTCACAAACATGACCCCATTCCCTTCATAGACTATTTTCTGTCTATGTGTTCCAATGGTAATCTCACTTTTGACTGGTCCACCAGTTTTTTCTTTAGGTAGTTATAGGGGATTTTCCTTCCGAAGACTTTGATGATTAGCGAGGCTTTCCAAGGTTGGTACAACCGCTGGAGTTCCTTCTGGGGTAGAGGTATGACTTCGGTTTGGGTTTCTGGATTGTCATCCACTTTCATTCCCCCTGGTAATTGGAGGTCATAAGTGTGGTTCAAGTGGGTAGTTTCTCCTAACAGGATATCCTTAAAGGTCTGACTCGATCGTTTGTCTTGTGGTTTCGGTGGCTTCGGTGGTCTTGAATCCCGTTCACCACTTGAGTCGTCAATGTCCATTCTCTCCTCACCCTTTGTCCTAAAATGACTTAAAATAACTTAAAAGTTAAAAGTTGGTTTCCCCTACTTTTTTCTCTTTGATTTAAAAGTCATTTATGTTTAACTAACAATTTTACTTTTTTATAATTTCTATATCACTTTACTCCTACTCTTTTTTTCCTTCCGTTTTTTTAGATTTGCTCTTTCTTTTTTTTCCCTTCTTGCTCTGCTTTCTTCCTATTTGTCTTCTCCCGTTTTTGCTTTTCTTCCATTTTTTCTTCTTTTTCTCGTTCTTTCTTTATTTTTCTTTCTTCTAAATTATTTTTCCTTGCTTTAGTTTTTCTTTATAAATTATTTATGATATAGAAGAAATGTAGTTATTACTTATTATAAATATAATTAAAAAAAACATCTCAAATATTTTATGTGTTTTATCAAAATTATATATTTTAAAAATTAAAATTAACTTAGACATACAAATTAACTTATATAATCAATTTATATTGAAGTTGAATTAAAATAAATAAATTAAAATTTAATTTAATTTAAAAATAAAAATTTAGAGTAATAATTAGCATTTTATAATGTGTAACAACTTAAGGGTATTTCAGACATTTTGATCAAAAAAGTGTTTAACCGCACTTATGTACCAAACACATTAACACTTACGTACCAAACACATTAACAAAAAAAATTTCACCTTAAGCACTCTATCCAAACACATAACTACTTATATTTTTGCCCTATCCATACGGGATCATAGTCTCTCTCCACAATTCATCTACCCTAAAGTTAAAACCCATTCTTTTGTGTACTCTCTATGCAATTCTGATAGAAACACTTTGTACTTGTTCTTTTCCGGCTCAAAACCTGATAAATAGTTACAACTACCTTTAATTGGGTCTGGAAAAAATCTAACTTCTCTAGTAGTGGGATTGAAAATCACAGCAAGTTGCACATATAATGGTTTCCACAGGCAAAATAAACCATTAGCTCAATTCATATGAGAATCTGCAGGGTCATGGCCTTTCTATTTGAAAAAGGGAGGCAGAGATATTTCCATGTTCCTCTTGCTCAGCCGCGTAAAAAGCTTTCCTTTCATGGAGAAATAGGGGCGTTCAACATCTATTTTAAATAGTATATTTTTCGCCAAAGAGAATTCAAATGAACTCCTTGGACCTATGTAGCTCCACTCTCACAAGTTTAACACTTGTCATAAAAAAACGATCATATTTGAAATCAATAATAAAAATAATCAATATGAACAATTATTCACTATGTTCATTTTCACTCGTCGTAGTTTCCTTTTTCTAGATTCAGACGATATCAATTTTGATTAACAATTTAAGATATAATTTTTTAATCATATTGTATAGAAAAAAATTATAAACTATAGTACTTTTAGTATAGTTTTGAATATCAAAATTTAAATTTTAAAATATTGAATTATTCTAATCTAATTTTTCTTTGAAAATTATAAATTAATTTTTGCAAAGTGAAACATGACAATTATTAGGAATGAAGAGAATAGTATTTATTATCTTGAATAAAGATAGAAAAAAATATTTATTTGTATAAAGAGCAAACTACAAATAAAGAAAAAATAGGAAAAGTAACAAAAAGATAGAAAGAAGAGTGGGTTTTGAAAATGAAAAAGAAAAGTGTTGAGAGTGAGATTTGAACTCAAGACTAAAAAACACTTAAGCACCCACCTTGAACCATTGGACCCATCAAAACATTTATTTAATGGGTGCTCTATGTTAAATTTATACCCATTTTTCTTAATTTCTATATAAATATATAATGTCCGGTACTATGTTAATGGGTGCTCGAGCACCCGGCGGACTCCACATGGGTCCGCCCCTGTGGAGAAAGAACTTTGTTCCACCAGGGCAGGTCATAGAACGACATATATGGATATCCAAAAAAGCAAATCCCATAAACAGAACTTACAATCATATGGTAACATCTTACTATCAGTATATGAGACTCTTAACATACACTAAATGAAACGATCGAAATCGTCCACATAACTATAAACGCCTTTGATTCGGGTATACTCAGAAAGCCCCTCGTCTCCTAATTTTCTCCAGCTCCTTGTAATGACATCATAACACCAGCATGAAGCACGCAACCTTTTTGACTTGCGGATGAATACAATCTTCCCATGACAGGACTTGCAGGATGATATAGGTCCAAACACTTCGTAATTCCATGTTAAAGGAAATTGAATAATATGTCTTTGCCATTCTCTTTCTTGAGAATGCTCTAAAATCCACAAGTCGAAGCATGTAGTAACCCATGGATAATCTACAACTGCTAATTTTCCCTTCACCTCTAGCAAGTCGTAATAGAAGGGGAAAGATGTCAAATCTCTCTCCACGATTCATCTATGCCTAAAGTTAAACCCCACTGTTCTACGTACCATCCTTGCCATTCTAACAAAAAACAACTTTGTACTTCTTCTCTTCTAGCTCAAAACCTAATAAATAGTCATGCCAACAACTAGCTTTACTTGGGTCCGGAAGAAATCTTACTTCTCTTGTACTGGGATTGAACCATTAAAGCAATTCATACGAGAATCTGCAGGGGCATAGTCGTAGTGTTCAATAAATCTCTTAGTTTGAAAACAGAAGGCAGAGATATTTCCATCTTCCTCTTGCTCAGCCGCGTAAAAAGCTTTCCTTCCATGTAATATAAACTTCCTTCATCCCATTTTATGTATCATCCTTTGACTTGACACGCTGTTTAAGTAAAAAGTAAAACTTCTGAAACTTGTGGTCTAAAATCATTCTTATATATTTTTGTAGCTGAGAATCATTTTATTAAGGGTAAAAGAGGAATTATAAAGTTAAATTATTTCCAATAGAGTAAGGTAGCATTCTTTTTGGAATAAATCTAAAAGGAAAGGGTGTCACATCAACTGGGAAAGAGGGAGTATGTATTATAATTATTTTGATTAAAAACTGCACTATATATTAAAATGAATCATGCATGTATTATATATAAATGAATTATATTATGTATAAAAATAAATTTGCATGCAATAAATATGTATTATAAGTATCTTTAAATATATTAAACTTATATTTTGATTAAAAAAAATTGCATTATGTATTAAAAGAGAATTATATATTAAAATTATATTGCTATAAATGGTAAATATTTTCTAAATATGATATATATAGGTAAGTTCCCCTATTAATTCTCTCTTAGGGAGAGTTTCGGCTGATAAACAGAAATCAAACACAACTTGAATCTTTAGATCATTCAAAATCAAACGATATGTTCTTCACTAAATTAATCATTGGCCAAGTTGAAATTTTGCAAAAAGTTGAGAACGTTGATGTTGAAGATCATGTAAATGGATTGGTAATCAAGTTTTTTATTAAGCATTTCTTGAGTGTTTTGAGGGTCTTCAAGAACTTGTAGGACAATTGTTGGATGGGGTTTTATTGAAATTGACTGAGAATTGTGCTATGCTGAATTCTTGACGACAATCATTTTACTGAAAATTTAGGGGTAAAAAGTTGTTGTCTTGGCTAAAGATTTTCTGAAATGCTATAGGCTGATGTGCTTGAAGAACTGGCCTTTGATAAATGGTAAAACTGCCTAATTATATTACTCAAACATTCTTACCATATTTACTATAGTTTGAAATAATTACATCTGTCTCACTAATTAATAATTTCGTACTACATACATGTATTTTGTTATCAGATACACTCTGAAATACAAAAATATAAAGAGAGGTGAGCAATATGTAAATCACATCAGATATAGTATATGAGATATCAAGTACATTATGAAATACAAATAGATATGGACAGAAGCAAGCAAGAGAGGAGCGAGGCAAACAAGAGAGTCCATGTTTTTCAAATATACATGCAAATCTATTTGGATATAGTGTATCTGAAATAAAGTATATCTAATTTTGATCTCACGTATCTGAGATACATGTATCTGGACACACCAGATATATGTGTTTGGGGACCAAAATTTGACACGAATGATAATTTTGAAAACTCATTAGAAGGCATGTCATTAGGCCTTAAACTAGTGGAATTTATATAAGTTACCCTTAATAGATTGTCATGTAGTGGAAAGAGGTATATTAGGACATGATTAGAAAACATTTAAGAAAGGTAAACACATATGTAGACTCTTAAACTTGTCCCTAAATTTTATTTTGGCACTCCAACTCAACCTTGTTCCACTTTAACCCTTCAACTTCAGTTTTCATGTTTCACTTTGACACTTTTGTCCAAAGAATCAACAACATGGGGAGAGTGTGCTCCATATGTCATGACATGACACAAAATCTAATTAAAAATAAATAAACAACCCCACTAATTTGCGCCTATTTTTTATTTTGACACTCTATCTTACCTTTGTTTCATTTTACCCTTCAATTCTAATTTTTGTGTGTCATTTAAATACAAATAATAATTTTGTAATTTCTTTATTTTTATTTATACTCTTTATTTTCACTTTTTCATTTTATAATCAACTTTTTTGTATTATTTTTAAAAATATCTTTTTTAAAAATTAACGGATAATTTTTTTCAAAATAAAAATATTTTTTCGAGCTTCTCTATATCCTTTCTTGAAAAATAACCAAGAAAATTGTGTCGATTTTCTTTCTTAAACAACCAATTGAATTAAATAACACCATATATTGTTTTTCATATTCAAGCTATTTGGATTTAACTCAAATACTAGCTTTCTATTTTTTCGTTCAACTCAATATGGGTAAAAAGAACTCATCTTCAATACAAGTAAAAAAAACTCTTGTTCATTGTTAATAACGCTTTTAAAGAAACAATAAACTTGATAGACTTCGGTGGTTATTAATTTTTTAAGAAAGAAAATCAGCTCACTTTTGACATGTTATTTTTCATGCAAAAATACAGAGAAATTCTCAAAAAAAATTATTTTTTTAGAAAAATCAATGTTCGTCCATCAATTTGTTTTTATGAAAACTAACATACAAACGTCGATTTTGAAAATGCAAAATTGCAGTTGAAAAGCAAATATAATAATTTTAAAAAATTTATAAAATTCATATTTTTTAAATTCTAATGGTACATAAAAAATAGAGTTGAATGACTAAAATGGAATAACCAAGATAGAGTGCCAAAATAAAAATTAAGGGCA
>JBCEWC010015270.1:0-13837 GCA_038996855.1 Solanum aculeatissimum
TTGCTCACTACGGGAGTAAATCAAGATGTCATCAATGAAAACTACCACAAAATTATCAAGGAACGGTTTAAACACCCAATTCATAAGGTCCATAAATACCGCCGGAGCATTAGTCAACCCAAATGACATCACCACAAACTCAAAATGACTTTAACGAGTCTGAAAGGCCATCTTAGGGATGTCACACTCCCGAAGATCTATTTTGGAGAAGTGAGTAGCCCTTGAAGTTGGTCGAACAAATCATCAATTCTAGGCAACAAGCACCTATTCTTAATGGTCACGTTGTTTAATTGCCGATAATCAATACACATTCGGAGCAAACTATCCTTCTTCCTCATAAACAACACAGGAGCACCCCAAGGTGAGATACTCGGCCTAATATAACCTTTTTCTAACAAATCTTTCAATTGATCTTTCAATTCTTTCAACTCTGTCGGGGCCATATGATAAGGAGGAATAAAACTAGGTTGAGTATCCAGAAGGAGAGCTATGCCAAAATCTACTTCTCTACCGGGAGTAATACCGGGAAAGTCCTCAAAAAACACATTGGGAAACTCATTAACCACCGAAACGGATTCAAACTTAGGTGACTCACCCTCCACATCTCTAACCCGTACAATATGATAAATGCACCCCTTACAAATTATATTCCGGGCTTTGAGGTATGAAATAAACTGACCCTTAAACACAAAATAACTACCATTCCATCCCAACATAGGTTCATTAGAAACTTGAAATTTAACTTGCCTAGTCCTACAATAAACCGAGGCATACAATACATGCAACCAATCCATCAAATGAATAACATCAAAATCATACATCTCAAGTTCTACAAGGTCACCGGGGAACACTTTATGCAAGACAGAGACAGGGCAAACCCGATACACCTTCCGAGCAAAAATAGACTCACCCACAGAAGTATACACCGAATAAGGTTCCCTTAGAGTTTTAGGACTCAAACCAAATTCAATAGCCAACAGAGGAGTCACAAAAGATAAATTTTCACCTAGATCAAGTAAAGCATAAGCATCAAAATCAAAGATAAATAACATACCATTCACGATGTCCAGAGCTTTCTCTACCTCTTGGAGGGCATGAAGAGCATAAAACCTGTTGTTCCTAGGAGCATCACCAACCAGAGCCTTTAGTTGTACTTGATCACCGGGAGCCGCTTGATCCTTCTTCACATTCTTTGGGCAATTAGATATCTTATGATCCAAACTGCCATATCCATAGCAAGCACCCGTAACTCTCTTACATTCACCCATGTGACTACCACCACATTGACCAAAACGAGGAAAGTGGGGACCACCCCCAACTTGTGCCTTGGGAGGAGGCACCCTTGGATTCGCAACATTCATATTTGAACCTTGGCCTTGTTGAAATCGGCCAAACCTACTACCACTCTTGGAGTTGGAGAACCCACCATCAAGTCGGGCCCTATTAGATTCACTCGCCCTTTTTTCCTTAAGCTTTTCACCCTCAATTTGCTCGGCATAAGTCATGAGCCTTGAGATGTCCATCTCTCAAATAAGTATAGCGGTACGGTACTCTTTCACCACCAAATCAGAGACACCAGAGATGAACTTGTGCATTCTTGCATGGGGGTCGGATATAAGCATTGTAGCATACTTGGAGAGCTTAGCAAATTTGAGAGCATAATCCCACACAGTCATACCACCCTGTCAAAGATTAATGAACTCGGTCATTTTGGTCTCTCAAGCTCAAGAGGAAAAAACCGGTCAAGGAAGGCCATTTTGAACTCTTCCCACCCAACCTTGACATCAACCATCCTCTCAACTAGCCATTGGTTATACCACACTTGGGCCACATCTTTCAATTGATATGCGGCCAACTCAACTTTCTCTTCCGAATTCACCCCCATTATAGTCAATACCTTAGTGAGTTCATCAATGAACTCTTGAGCATCTTCCTCCACTTTTGAGCCATTGGACTCCAGAGGGTTCATCCAGGTGAAATCCCTTTCCCTAGAAGCCAGAGTACCAATATTCACGGGATTGATTGGCGGGCTTAGTTAGCCACTGTTTGGGCCAACATAGACACCACATTCCTAAACTTGGCGTGTGTCACTTGTTCCTCTACCGTTGCGTGAGGTATTATTCCTCAAATTCTAGAGCTTGACGAGGGAAGGGAGCTCTTCTAGGAGGCATGTTCTGAAAGAGCGACAAGAATACCAAGTGTTTAGGGAATTTATAATAACAACTAACAGCACGACATAAGGAAATAATGAAATGAGACAAATTTCTAAAACGTCATCATAGCCTCATATTTATAGGCATGGCACGCATTACACCCATGAACAAGACTCTAATTGACGCGGTATGTTAGACTCCAAGGATCATTTACAAACCTAGAGCTCTAATACTATCTTTGTCACGCCTCGGAGGTGGAGCCTAGATATGACATGGCAAAAGAGAACTCGAAAGTCCTTGATCAAGCCATCATAGCATCATTACACATATCGTCAGTTCAGAAGCGCAGAAAAGTAAGCACATAACACATAATTCTAAGGGAAATGGGGCTTTGGACTCAAGCTATCGGGATGTTGCCAGGAATGGAATGAGCATGAATGACAAAACACAAAGCAAAAATTTCTAAGGGGCGGGTAAGTAGGACTCAAGCTATGGGGGCATACCGGGTTAGGAGACTTTCCACATAAGCACATTCCTAACATTCGCAAGCCCATAAGCATAATCAAAGCATAAACGGAACATCATTTCCATAAACAAATCCCAATAGTCATAATATTTCAATAAAGCATAATATAATGTGCAAGGGTTTCATGTGTCCAACATAGCCTCTACATAAGAAAGAGTGGGGCCTCGACATAATTTGGGGCTCACCATCAATACATGAAACAAGAAAGTAAATGAATACAAGGAACATAGAAGGTAGCTATTGCCCTTGAACAAAAGGGCTCACCACGAGCTAATAACTCCAAGGATGTCACTCATCGTCCGCAGGAAGATAGAAGTCATCACCGTTCCTACATGGTTAGAACATGTAGATGAAAGTATGAGTTAGCACAAAATATGTACTAAGTATGCGGGTATACAATGCATATGACAATATAATATGACCAAACGAGATGACAAGGGGACAAGTGATACGAAAGGAATGCACACAACCAAAGAGAAATATATTATAACAATATGCCATGCCATGATGCATGAAATGCAACCTAGGATCATATCATAGCAGGGATGTTTCCTCAACCGACATCGGAGGAGACCCAAGAGAGCTACTACTTGGATTCAGACTACTTGCCAAGTAGATCCCTAGTCAACTCTTCAACAAAGGGATATATAACAAGTCAATCCCAATCTAGGAAGATATCCTATGTTGACACATGGTTTGACGGAAAGGAGTATGGACTATCGGAGCTAGTCCACCCCAACTCCAATCCCTCGGTACTAAGCCTCATTCCACAGGAAATCATATATATGTCCATGCAAGCTTTTCAAATGGAGAGTTGACATTCTTTTCAAAACCATGCATCATTAGCCAAAACAAAACATGATCAAATCCATATCCATAGTTAGGCTAGAAACCAACAAGAATTTCCATATTCATTTCCATATCAATGCAATAGGAGTAGCTCTTATACATAGCTTATCATATCAAGCCTTCATAACATAACAAAGTGGTGCAAGCACCCATAATGCTCAAAGAGCCATAACAAGAGACTATGTGATCAGAAGCCTTAACATATCATATCATAAAAAGAGGGCCATGCCCTTAACAAGAGTTTCATCATAACCATTCTTCAATGCATATGCCATGAATGAGAAATCAAGTGCATAGGTAATGAAGATTCAAACCTTAAAACCATAATTCAATAGGCAATTCAACATAATTCATGATAAAATCCCAATTCATAACATAATGCAATTTACCCATGCATATTAAACCATTAAAGGTACATGCACATTGATACTTCAAAAATTTCCATGAACTTCATAAAATTCAAACATAAATCATCATTAAATCACCTAATTTCTACAGCCCACAACTCAATGCTATGAAATACATCATGAATTAAAGAACCCACAATCAAAGAAAGCTTAAATTCATAAATTAAAGAGGAGGTTCTTGGGTCTTAATGGATGAAAGGTAATCCATGAATCAAACCCACATACCTTGAGTTTAATTAAGAGGATTGAATGGAATTTAAAGAAATATGAATTTCCCCAAATTTCTTTAAGTTTTCATCAATGGAGGTCAAGAGAATTGAGAGAATTTTGGAGTTGATTGAAGGGTGTTAGAATGGATGAAAGGGGATTAGGGTCTGATTTAGGAGAGTTAGGAGACCTTAGAAAGCCTAAAAGGGGCATACGATCAAATTATATTATGAATTAACCATTAATGAAATGGACTAGATCACTAAAGACAGGGTTTCACGGAAGGCTGCCAGTGCCTATCTATGAGACCTCACTTGGTCTCAGCTTCGACTTGAACTCTCAGGGGACTTTCTGGATCACTTTATGAGGGTCCTCAAGGACCATGTAGATGCACATGGACTGTGTACTAGTCCGTTAAGCATCACTTCGTCCGGAGTCCAACCCCAAACCTTGGCAAACTTACTAGATCAACTCATGGGACCCCTCATGGACCGTGAAGGGTCACACGGACCATAAAGGGTCACACAGACTGTGAGGTGGTTTGTGGGACCACACTTGGTCCATGGTTTGGCCTCCAACCACTAGGAGCACACTGGACCAACCCACGAGCACACCCACAGACCGTGGACCATAAAACGGTTCGTGGTCCCACCCTTAGACCCCATTCCAGAACCATTTCCCAGTGTACTTCCAATTACGGACAACCTCACTTCAAGGGCCATAACATTCACATACAAACTCTGAATCGAGTAAAACAAGTTATGTTGCGAAGATAACTCAAATATCTTCCATTTGATATATAGTAGACCACACAGTTCATCCCGTATCAAAATATATGGCTTTTCAAAATCCACTGACCAAAGGGCCTTACAACTTCACCAAAAGGTCCTTTTTGAATCTGGCTACTTAAATACAACCCATGGCTTCAAAAATTCAACCACGACCAGTTTAACACTAACCTTAACCAACCATTATGAAGGTCAAATTTTTTTGGATCATTATAGGTTTGAAGCACCAACCTTAAGTGATCCATATTCTTTCGCTCACTCCGTAAGTAAATTAGGATATCAACAATGAAGACCACCAAAGCATTGTAAAAGAATGGATTAAATACCCAATTCATGAGATCCATAAACAACATCAGAGCATTAGTCAAACCAAACTACATCACCACAAACTCAAAGTGACCATAACGAGTCCAAAAGGCCATTTTTGAGATATCACATTTCCTTACCTTCAATTGATGGTAACCCGAATGAAGGTATATTTTAGAGAAATGAGTATCCCCTTGGAGTTGATCAAACAAGTCATCAATTCTTTGAAACGGGTACCTATTATTGATGGTCACCTTATTCAAATGCCGATAATCAATACACATTCGGAGAGAACCATCCTTCTTCCTCACAAACAATAGGGGAGCATCCCAAGGTGAAATACTTAGTCTAATGTAACCTTTTTCCAACAAGTCCTTCAACTGATCCTTTAACTTATTTAGTTTGGCCGGAGCCATACGGTAAGGAGGAATTGAAATAGATTGAGTATCCGGAAGAAGATCCATGCCAAAGTCAACTTCTCTATCGGGAGGACTGCTAGACAAGTCTTCGGGAAACAGATCGAGAAACTTATTAACCTCCGGAATCGAATCAAGTGTAGGTTACTCACCCTCCACTTCTATAACCCTTACAATATGGTAGATACACCCCTTACAAATCATTCTCCAGGCTTTGAGATAAGAAATAAACTGATCCCTAACCATGAAATCCCTACCCTTCCATTCCTACACCGGTTTGTTAGGAACTTGAAATTTGACTTGTCTAGTCCTACAATGAACCGAGGTATACGAAACATGCAACCAATCCATCCCAAGAATAACATCAAAATCATACATCTCAAGGTCTACAAGATCACTTGGAAACACTTTATGCAACACAGACACAGGAAAACCCTGATACACTTTTCAAGAAATAATAGATTCATCCACGAGAGGGTACACCGAATAAGGTTCCCTCAGAATTTTAGGAATCAAACTAAACTTAACAACCAATAAACGAGTCATAAAAGATAGTTTTGCACTAGGATCAAGTAAAGCATAAGAATCAAAATTAAAGACTCTTAACATACCAGTCACGACGTCTTGAGCTTCCTCCACCTCCTGTCGAGCATGAAAAACATAAAACCTATTGTTCCTGGGAGTACGTGCAATCTGAACCTTCGGCTGGCCTTGACCACCGGGGGTTGCTTGATATTTATTTGCACCCCTTGGAAAACCAGAAATCTTGGGGTCCAAGCCTCCACACCCAAAGCAAGCACCTGAAGCTCTCCTACAATCATCCAAATAGTTATTCACACACTGGTCACATCGGGGAATTTGTGGACCACCCCCAATCTATAACTTTGGAAGAGGCACCCTTGGGTTAGAAAACCTAACATTCAAACCTTGGCCCTGTTGGAAACGAACTAATCTGCCACTACCCTTAGAGTTGGAGAACCCACCATCATACCGAGCTCTCTTAGAGTCGTTCACCCTTCGCTCCTTGAGCTTTTCACCCTTAATTTGTTCAGCATAGGTCATGAGCCGAGAGATATCCATGTCCATAATGAGCATAGCGGTATGACATTCTTTCACCACCAAGTCAGAAACACCCGAAATGAACTTGTGCATTCTTGTACGGGGATCAGCTACTAGCATAGGAGCATACTTTGAAAGCTTATTGAACTTGAGAGAATAGTCCCTCACGGACATGCTACCTTGCTTGAGGTTAATAAATTAAGTCATCTTGGCCTCCCGAAGATCATGAGGAAAGAAATGGTCCAGGAAAGCCATCTTGAACTCTTCCCTACCAACCTTAATATCTTCATTCCTTTCTACTAACCAATGATTGTACCACACTTGAGCCACATTCTTCAACTAATAGGCAGCTAACTCAACCCTTTCCTCCAAACTGACACCCATAATAGTCAACACCTTCGTAAGATCAATAATAAACTCTTGGGCATCCTTATCAATCTTCGAACCAAAGAATTTTGAAGGGTTCATCCGGGTGAAGTCCCTTACTCTAGAGGCCGGAGTGCCATCATTCATGGCATTTGTTGGTCAGGCTTAATTAGCCACCACTTGGGCCAACATGGACACTACTTTCCGAAATTCAACGTGGGTCACTATGTCCTCGATAGGCTCATGAGGGGTTTGTTTATTAGGGATAGAAGCCTGTCTGGGAATGGGAGCTCTTCTGGGAGGCATCTTCTGAAAGAATAACAAGAACACCTTATTTCATGAAATCTTTCATAATAGCTCACAGCACGACATAAGGGGACAATGAAGTGAGATAATTCCTAAAATGTCATCTTAGCCTCTCGTTCATAGGTATGGCGCACATCATACCTATGAACAAGACTCTATGTGACATAACATGTTGGAATCAGAGGATCATTTACAAACCTAGGGCTCTGATACTATCTTTGTCATGACCCAAGAGTAGGGCCTAGATGTGACATGACAAAGGAGAACCTAAAAGTCCTCGATCAAGCCATCATAGCATCATCACACTCATCATCGATTTGGAAGTGTGTATAATAAACAAATAGCACGTAAGTCTTGGGGATTCCGGGGCTTTGAACTTAAGCTATGGGGATGTTGCCGAGAATGGGATAAGCATGAATCACATAGCACATAAAAATTACATTCTAAGGGGCGGGTAAGTATGACTCAAGCTATGTGGGCAAGCAGGGTTACAAACTTTCCACATAAGAACATTCCCAATCCAATCACATCATAATAGCATAAGCAGAAATGGAAGCATAACATAAGATACCATTACTTAACATAGATAACCTTATCATTACAAGTGGCACAAAGCATAACGTTCAATAGAGTCAATATGTCCAACAATGCCTCTACATAAGATAAGACGGGGCCTCGATATAATCCAGGCTCACCCTCTAGTCATAAAGTAAAGGAACATAAATTAAAGACAAGGTAAATGAAAGTGGGTGTTGCCCATGAAACATAGGGCTAACTAGAGGCAATAACTTCAAGATTCTCGATTTAGCTGTCTAGCGGAGGATGAAAGTCAACTTCGGTCCCTACATAATTAAAGCATGCAGACAAAGAGTATGGGTTAGCACATAATAATGCACTAAGTATGCGGGCATGCAATGCATATGAACATGAGCCTACGACCAAGCTAAATGACAAGGTCACATACATAGAAGAAGAATATAGCAAAGGATAGTATATCAATATGCCATAAAATCCATGATGCATAAAATGCCATAATGTTTATAGTATAGGGGATGTGACCATAACTGACATCCAAACTCATATGAACTGCAACATGAACTTTCTCGATTAGGCCTCCCATCGAATGAGAGTTGATTACTTACCAAAGGTAATCTAAACCACACCTTATGACCCAATCATTTCGGTATGATGGCTACCTTCCTTATGACTCGGTTATTTTGGATGGATTTCCATAACATATCATATCATATCATATCATATAATATCATATAATATCATATCATATCATATCTTATCATAGCATAACTTACGGGCCTCCCATTTTGGTAGCATAACCTATGGTAGCACATAGTTGAGAGAAAGGAGTGGGACCCTTGGGGATAGCCCACTTAGTACTCTAATACATTTTGGTGCTAAGTCATCATCCAAGAAGAATGCGTATACATATACATGACTTTAAAATGGAACAGAAACACTTGATATCATAACCATGCATAATTAGGCTTAAAGGCCAAATCACTTGCTTTACTTTCATGCATACGTGACAAAAGGTCAAACACATTTCATAATCATGCTTTATTGAGATAAAAAGCCAAATACACTTTCATGTAAAACTTCATGCATAAGAGTAGCTCCATACTTGTCATATCATATCATATTGGTGTAAACACCCATGGTTGATCAAAGATCCATATCATTGACGTTATGTGATCACATTCTTGTCATAACCGATACTTGTTCAAAATCATAGTCATAAACATATTTGGGACTTAGCCGACATCAAATCCTTCTTCAAAACCATGTTCAAACAAGAAAATGCCATGATTGATGATGAGAATAGCATGGGTAATAGAATTCATAATTTAAATCCAAATCAAGAAGAATCCATAATAAATTCAAAGTTAAATCAACAATTAAACCTCAATTTAACATTACCCATGCATAAATTAAATAGCAAGGGGATATGCATACTTGTACCATCTTGAATCAAAGTAATTCATCAATTAGAGGATTAATTCATCTTGAAATCATTAAATAAGAACAACCCAAACTTCAATTGCATTAAATCATTCTTAATTCAAAAGACCCATTTCAAGAAAAATCATAATTCAACAAAAATTGAGAAAAGGATTTTTGGTCTTCATGGTTGAAAGAGAAACCATGGATCAAACCCACATACCTTGAATTCAACAAGAAGAATGAGAAGATTCTGATGAAGACTTGAGTTTTCCCCAATTTCAAGCTTGGTCTTCAATGGTGGATGAGAGGAAATTGAGAGAATTTGGGAGATGAATTGAGAGTTTGAATGAATTAAAATGAATTAGGGTTAAATTTAGGGGTTTTAGGAGAGTTTAGAAAGGCTAAAACAACCCTAGGAATAATTAAAACTACCATTTAACCATTAATAAAATGGAAAAGATAACTGGAACAGTCGCTGATGGAAGCATCTACACAGTCCATGTAGTGGATCATGGACCGTGAACCCTACTGTATGGATTGACTTGGTTCATGCCTTGGTTTAAAATCTTGGAAGACTTTATGGATTATCCCACAATAGGACACACGATCCATGAAGCTGCACACGGACCGTACACTGGTCCGTGGAGTCTCACTTGGTCCGGGGTCCTGGCCTTAGGGTCATAACAGTCTCTGGACCACTCCATGGAGGACCCTCATGGACCGTGAGGCATCACACGAACCGTGAGGTGGTCCGTGGAGCCTTACTTAGTTTCAGCCTTGATCCATCTCCTAGCCAACTCTCTAGACTAACCCACGGATGGACTCACGAGTCATGAACCCCGACACGGTCCGTGGGCCATCCGTATGGCCTTGCCTTAGCCAACTTTGGCCCTCCCTTTCCAGAACACTTTTGGCCACAGATAGTCCCATCAAAATGACCATAACTTCCACATAGAGTGAAACCAATCGTGTTATGAAGATAACTCAAAGAGCTTTGTTTTGATAGATCATAGTCCACACATTTAATCTCATACCAAGAGATATATCCATTTAAAGTCAGTCCTCCCACATGGTTCCATACAAACTCAACTAACCCAATTCCTTTGAATACGACCACTAAAATAAAATCCATGATCATCACTACATAGCCATAATAAGTTCAAAACAGACCTTGATCCACTAGTATGAAGTTAAAAAATTTTCGGGTTATTACAACTAGCCTACCCTACAAGGGCTCCTATGGTGGTACATAGTTAATGAGACATGAGGTTGCTTCTAGGATTACCTTACCAAATCCCACCACCATGTCCCATTCACTGCTAAGTCATTCCCATGGAATACATTTGAAAATATATGCATAATCATAGTCATTCTTAAGCTTATAAATATAACATCATCATAAAAGAGTGGCTCATTAAAACATAAGATCCATCAATTGAGAATTGTCCTTATCACAAGGGGATCTATCCTTTTGATGAGAATTGTACTTATCACCATCTTAACATTCATAAGAAGGATTCATAACATCATAACTTTCATAAAAGTGTAATTGAACCCTTATGATTGGGAATCATACTTCATTAGAAAATTCGATATGTTAACAGGGTGGGTGAGTACATGCAAGCTTTAAATCATGAAATTCAAGAGGACCATGCATCAATGTAAAGAATTCCATTAATTTAAATTATTCTTAAACAATCCACCACAATTATACATATCATGTTTCAAACATAGACATGAAAATATGGAATTCATCTTATAAAATCATCAACTTTATAGTATCTCATGGAATAATAATATTCATAGCTTTGAATATCATAAAATAGGTCATAATAAAAAACCATTGAAATTAACTCATGAAATTTCTTTCAATAGATGAGGATTTTCAACATAATATATGTTTAATAGGAGTAATAGAAAGTACCCATAATAAATCAACATTGAAACTTGAAGAATTTAATGAAATAGATTTTGGAACTCCATGGGTGGAAGAACCCATGGATGAAAGACCAACATACCTTTAAACCATGAAACTTTAATGAATAAGACTTTGAGAACCTCTTGGAAGCTTTGTCTTCAGTTGTAACAACCTAGAAATTTTGGAAACTTTATTGATGCATAGTTTACTGATTTCAAGCTTGGTTGGTGTAACAACCCAAATATTTTTTAAACCTCCTTATGGTTGGTATTTTATGATGTACTACTGGTCATGGTTGAGTTTTGGTGGCAACGGGTAGTGTTTAAGTGGCCGAACGCAAAACGGGTCTGTTGGTGGCCTAGAGGAGCCATTTGGATAGTGAGCTTCACAGAATCCTAACTTTTGGTGTGGGTTGAACCATGTGTGATACCATATATAATATTGAATCTATTTGAGTTAGTTTCTCAACTCAACTAGTTTCACTTGATTCGGAGTTCGGATGAGTAAGTTATAGCCCAAACAGTGGGACTACCTGAAATTCGGAAGACATTGGAGATAGGCTCTGAAAAGTGGCTAAGGACAGGCCCACGGTCTGTGAAACTTGTCACAGTCCATGCGGGGTGTCTTGGGGTGTTCCATTGAGATAGGGGTGGCCAGGAACCACCCCATGAGACAAATTATAGGCCATGGACAAGCTCACGGTCCGTGAGCCCTTTCACGAACCGTGAGGGCTTCCATCCAGTGAGGCAGTGGCTTGGCCAGGCCATGGTTGGTTGGGGAGACTAAGTTAAGGTTCATAGGACCGGTACAGGTCCAGTTAACCTTCAAACGGTCCATCAAAGTGCTCGTCAAGTGCTCCAGAAAGTCCTCTGAGAGTTCGCGTTGGAAAAATTGGCTAAGTATGGTTTGAAGGGAGGTGGTACGGACCGTGTGACACTCTCACAGCATAGTAGCAGCAGTGGGACATTGTGTCCAGTTACAAATGATGTTTTAGTAATGGTAATTTCATGATTTAACATTCCCTTTAGCCCCTTTTTGGCATTCTATGGTCTCCTAAACCCCTAAAACCATCCCCAACCCTCATTTATCCATTCAAACTCTCCTACACTCTCTTTTGAAATTCTAAAACTCTCCTAGACTCCATTGAAGAAAGCTTGTAGAATTTGGGGAAGAAGACCTTGACCAAGTTTGACCTTGCAATTTGTTGGTGCAATTAAGGTATATGAGACTTGATTCAAGGATCCTCTTTCATCCTTGAAGACCCTTTGAACCCTAACTCTTTAAATTTGAATTTTAGCTTTCAATTAAGTTATGGGTTGTCATTTAATGTTGTAGATTAGTGTTGGGAATTGAGTGTTATAGTTATTATGTGATTTAATCATGATTTTAAGCTTGAATTCTTGAATGTTTATTGAAACCCTTATTGATCAACTTGTATGTCCCTTTTCATGATTTAATTAGGCATGGGTAACTTGTATTATGATTCATTCATGGATTTCTACATGATTTATGATGAAATGTCTTTCAAATTGTGAAATAAAGTCTTGATTCCATTACTCATGTTCTTGTATCTCATTCATGGCATATGCATGGTTATTGTTCCTATGGAAACCTTGATGAAAACTCTTTGTCCCTATGGGACCCATGATGTGTAACAACCCAAAAAATTTCAAAATATCCTTATGATTGGCCTTATATGATTTACTCTTGGTCATGGTTAATTTTTGGTAGCCATGGGTTGAGTTTAAGTGGCCGAACGCAAAATGGGCTAGTTAGTGGCCTAGAGGGACAATTTTGGTAGTGTAATTTAAACGATCAAACCTTTTGATGTGGGTAGAACCATGTAGGCTAATATATATAAAATTGAATATATTTACGTTATCTTCCCAATGCAACTGGTTTCACTCGATTCGGAGTTTGGATGAGGGAATTATGGCCCAAACAGTGGGACTGTCTGAAATTCAGAAGACATTGGAGATAGGCTCAGAAAAGTTGCTAAGGGTAGGGCCACGGTCCGTGAAAATTGTCACGGTTCGTGTGGGGTGTCGTGGGTGCTCCAGTGAGCTAGGGTTGGCCAGGAACCACCCCATGAGACAAGTGTTGAGCCATGGACGCCTAAACGGTCCGTTTGAGCTTGGACGACCCGTGTACTGTCTCGTCAAGTGGGATAGTAGCTTGGACAAGCCATGGCTGAGTTTGGGAGTCTAATGCAAGGGTAACGGGACCCTTACGGCTAGTCAACCTCCAAATGGTCTGTCAAAATGGCTCGTCAAGTATTACAGAAAGTCTTTCGAGAGTTCGCGTTGAAAGTTTGGCTAAGTGTGGTGAGATGGTGCACGGAGACGGTCCGTGTGACCATTTGACGGCACTGTAGCACCATTTGGCTCTGCTTAGTCTCGGAAAATTACGTTTTATTAATGGTAATTTCATGACTTAACAATTCCCTAAGCCCCCTTTTGGTATCCTAAGGTCCCCTAAACCCCTAAAACATTCCCCAAATCCTCATTCATCCATTCAAACTCTCCTACATTCACTCTTAAGATTCTAAGACTCTCTTGGCCTCCATTGAAGAAAGCT